>JAOPHQ010002329.1:0-110000 GCA_030340625.1 Merluccius polli
ATTCTATTTCCAGTTCTTTCTTGAGCATGTCACTGGTGCGGACAGCTACCACTGCTGCTGACACTCGAGTCTTGGTATGGTTGTGACCTTAGTAGGAGCGACTCTCGACTTTCCCATTACAAAGGAACAGTGGACTCACTTGACGTACTCACTGCTCTGAGGTACGAGCACTCTCCATAGCCTGACTCACTGGCAGCGAAATGGTGGAGTTCATAGTGTTGGACCTTGAAGCTTGATGGAACGTAGCATCTTGGATCTTCACCTCGGCTAGATTTCGCAGGTCTTGAAGCCAGCTTTCCCACAGATCGTAGGTCATCAGGTAAGGTGTCATCCCAACTGAGCTTGTCACGACACATCTGCTGCAGGATCTGCTTTCCCAACAAGATGAACGGTGCCACAAATCCAAGAGGGTCGTAGACTGAAGCGACTGTGGACAGGACTCCTCTTCGAGTAAGTGGATCTTTGACGATTACTCTGAACTGGAACTCATCAGAAGCCACGCACCACTGCACACCGAGTGCTCATTCCATGTGCAGTTCACCCAGTGCCATGTCCTTGTCTTTGGCAGCTGCAGCACATTCTTCTTTTGGGATTGCGTCTAGGACCTTCTTGCTGTTAGAGATAAACTTATGCAGCCGGAGTTTGCCTGTGCTGCAAAGTTCTCTTGCTTCTTTCACCAGTTGGATCGCTTGGTCTTCGGATGCTACACTTGACAATCCATCATCCACGTAGAAGTTCCGTTGAATGAACTTTATGGTGTCGTCACTAAAGTTTCCTTGTCCTTCAGCAGCGACATGCTTCAGCCCATAGTTGGCACAGCCAGGTGACGATGCTGCACCAAACAAGTGGGACTTTCATCCGATAGATGGAAGTTGGCTTTCGAGAATCTCCTAGTCCCACCAAAGGAACGCAGGTAATCTTGGTCTTCTGCCTTAACATGGAACTGGTGAAAATGCCGTTCGATGTCCACACATGATCTGCCACAGGACCTCTACGGAAGCGATACAGAACTCCCACCAAGGTGTTGTCAACTCAGGACCCGTCAGGAGGTGGTCGTTTCAAGGACGTTCCTTGGTACTTGGCGGAGCAATCGAAGACCACGCGTATCTTCCCAGGCTTTTGTGGATGATACACCCCATGATGCGGAATGTACCAAGCTGGCAGCTTTGTGGATGTCTTCCTCCGGACCTTTTCTGCATCTCCGCGTCTTATGGTCTCATCCATGAAGGTCTTGTAGTCTTTGTAGTACTGGTCGTTTCTTCTCAGCCTTCTTTCTAGGCACCTGAGACGATGGATAGCACAGATCTCTCTTATCAGGTAAGTTAGTCTTTCTTTCTTGAATGGCAGCGGATTTCGTATGACCGTCGCCTCTTTAACTTGATGCTCTTTTCCATTATTGACAGGAACCTTAGATCTTCTTGAGAGATGGGGCTGGTTTCCGACTCTCTTTCAACGAAGTCAGACTCCGCATCTTGATGACATTGCAGGTAAGAGAACTTCTTTGATCTGTGTCCTACAGACATTAGTGCACTTCCTTTGAGAGGTCTGAAGAGGACGGTAGACCTGCATCACTTGCTTCACCATGACTTGGTGACTTATTCCACTTGATCTCCCATAGTTGCAGACACGGGTTGCCATCATCCCACTACACCTCCAGCCCAAGTCTGTCTTCTGTGCAAACGGCTGGTGTTCCTCACAGGCCACCACTTGTCTTGGAACGAGGGCCTTCGGGCACAGTTGTAGCAATTAACGGCCGACATCCACAGCTTTGCTGAGGAGCGATCTCATCTGCATGTGTTCAAGATGACGGCCATGCTTTCGCCGTATCTGGTGTGGGAATATGGTCTCTGTTTGCAGGGATAAACTCTCTTGAGTAAGTCACTGGAAGAGTGATTATCTTGTCCTGAATAAAAACCTCTAACTTGTAGACAGCTAGCTTCCGACAGGACACGATTGGTGTATCTTGAAGCCACTGTGGAGAGGTTTAGCTGAACTGGTTCACTCCTAGCATTGAGAGCCTTCGCTGTCTCGTCGCGGATAAAGGTTGTGCTCACTTTGTGTATCAAGGAGTGCGTACAAGAAACTTCACGACTTGGTACACTTGTAGATGACACCCACACTGGAATTATTGTGGAGGTATGAGTGTCTCCAACATCTCTGGATGACTCTAAGTGCCGTCGCCTCACGTGATGGTCTCTCTGACTGGTCTTGTGACTGTTCATTCTTCCTATCCCTTTGTACTCTTCCTTGTCTTTGTCACTGTACCTGCTCTGTTCAGATCTTGTAGACATCCTTTCTCTCCTTGGTGCGATCGTCATGAAGACAAGTTGGGTGTCTTCTCTCACAGGTGTCGCAGCTGTCTCTTTCTCTACAATCTTTAGCTCGGTGGCAAATTTGAGACAGCCAAAACACAATTTATTTTCTTGAACAAACTTGATTCGCTCCAAGATTGTCCCCTTGCATAAACTTGTAACACCCTTTGTAGACTGTGTCCTGCCTTCTCACAGAAGACCACAGCTTGTGACGACGGCTTTCTCATCTGAGGTGGTTGCTAACACCTTTGCTCCAGGACCTCCGCTCTTTACACTCTTGTCTGGAATCCTTTCACTTGGCTTAAGAGCATGAAGAGGTTATTGGGCTGCAAGCGATTTTAGCTTCACGTGTGAGAAACTTGACAAACTGGCTGAAGCTCGGGAACATGTGAGTGTCTTCTTCTGCTTCTATGACTTTCCTATTCCACCTTGAAGTCACCCAGTCTGGAGTTTAGAGAGAATTTTCTGGTTCTCGTTGCAATCATTAAGTATTTCAAGACCTCTGATCTGAGACATGGCTGCCTCACAGCAGCGCAGGAAGTCGGCGAGTTCTTGAAGTTCCATACTGCCTTTGGAGCTTATCTTGGGCCACGCGTCGAGCTTCTCTCTGAAGCCTTGGCGATGAGGAATGGATTGCCGTATCGCTCTTCTAGGATGTCCCATGCTGCATAATATGCTGGCTCTGTGCCAAGTAAAAAGTAGCTCTCTATGGCCCTTTTAGCAGATCCACCCACATACTTGCGTAGATAATACTATCTTCTCTTCAGCTGGTATGTTCTTCCTGTCAACGAGCGTCTGAAAGGGACACTTTCCAGTCATCTGAATCGGAGTGGGTCACCACTGCAACCTGTAGGTTCAGGTAGCAGGAAATGCGACTCGCATGATGGCTTCTGCGAGCGCTTTGACGAGAGCTGTTGTGGCCATCTTCATATTTGTTTTCTTGCCTTGCTTGTGCTACAGCTGGTGGTGTAGAATGGTGCCGCAGTGGGCTAGTTTGAGGCTTGACTTCTTCTTTCTTCACAGAGACACGATGGAGAAGAACATTTATAGTTTGAGGCTTGACTTCCTCTTCTTTCTTCACAGAGCCACGATGGAGAAGATAATTTATTTCTTCATCTGAGCCGTCGCCCTTAGTTGCCGGACATGATGGTATACTCCTGGTCATCATACTTGCTGTCGTGCCTCGGCAGCCTTTAGCTTCTAATAGTCTCCAATCGATCTAGTTCTCTGCGCTTGGCTTCTAGCACTCTTTGTCTCTCTGCATTTTCAGCCTCTTGTTTGGCTTTTAGCTGAGCGGCTTCAACTTGTCTCTCTGCATTTTCAGCCTCTTGTTTGGCTTTTAGCTGAGCGGCTTCAACTTCCAGTCTCTGAAGCTCTTTAATATAATGCTCTTGCTCCAGCTGTACTTCTAAGGTGGCTTTGTTGGCAGCAACCTCAGCAGCTGCACTCTTCCTGCTTGCAGAGGAGCACTTAGTGTGGCGAGAGCTAGTGCCTGTCCTTCCTGAGGCTACAGACATTACCTCTTCAATGACTCGATGTTCTTCATGTCTTTGACTTGTAGTATGCCTATGGGCTGTAGCTTCCTCCCTTGCATCTATAAGGTCCATTGCATCCTTAACCATCTTCTTTGTTACTGTTTCACAGGTGTCGATTTTGCGACGTGTGTTAAGGTCAGGAACCTCAAGGCGTTTCCAATCGTCATAAACGTCATTTAGACTCCTAGAGGTATTGCGTACTTTAGTAATTTGTCCATCTAGCAGGTCGTCTGAGCACTTTCCACTCAGCGCTTGGTTGGCTTCTTTAGTGGCATCCTTCCACTTCTCATAGCACACACTGAACCGATGTGCAACCTTTATTACTTGCTCATCATGCTGTTCTTGACCCCTTTTCCGTCATTCAGCGGACTCTTTGGCCTAATGGTGGCTCTTCTGAGGAAGCGGGGTTGTCCACTATGATGCCTTCAGTCGCTTGTGGCTGCACGGTTGAGCTGTGCTCGTGCACACACTCTGTCTTGTCAGGTGCGTGTGACTCCATGTCTGGGAAATGTACATCTGCAATTATGTGCTCTTCGCCATTTCGGGACATCTTACTTGCCTTACTGTTGTCATTCACTGCTCTTTGGTGCTGTCTTCGTGAGCAGTTAAGTTTTCACTATAATTCCCTCAGTACAGACGACAGCAACGAGTTTCTTTTTGTTTACTGGCAGGATTTATTTGGTTCATCCAGACCGTGAAAACTGTAGTCAAAAAACATAATACACAAATACAATAATCGCTAGTCAAAATAATAACAAGCCATACAGTAATATCCCAACATTGTCCTGGTAATGTCGTCACTTTCAATTAGGCTACTGTATACACAATACACTTTGGTTACATATAATACAACAAAACACAAAGACCAATCTAACTAAGCCCAACATGTGTTAGCCCTTAACTCTGTTAGCCCTTAGCTGTATAAAAACAATTTAATACAAACAAGAACAGAAACACACAAAAAACGTCAGCAAAACATACCTTAGTAGCTGCATTGCATGAGGAAAATTGTGTAGCTTGGCATTACTCTGTAGGATTGTTTATCTTGATGCTAAGAGCTATTTTGCAGATGCATCAGCACTGAAAAACATGTACTAAATCAGCGGACTTTTTTGATGAGTGTTACGCTAAAGTATGTCCTGACGGAAACGGGCGATACAAAAACAAAGGTTCCGCCTTAGAGAACTTTGGTTCCTACCAAAATAAATAACTCAGAAATACTGCGCTGACTGACACAGAGGCAGTTACAACTACACTGTTTTTGCTGATTACTCTTTGTTCTATAGTAGGGATTCAATCATGGATCTGAAGCTCCATAAAGAGGTTCAAGCCCGCCATCTTGGTACTTCTTGACAAATAATTCTAGAATAACCAAGCAACTAGTTGTTGTTATAGTTATTATAATGGTGAAAAAGCATGTGAAACCTTATTACCACTGACAAGGCTATTTTGTCCAGCAGGCTCATTTGATGTGGTCCTAATTGTTGCCGCACTAAGCATTGGTAATGTTCCAGTTTGTATTGCCAAAAACCTGTGCAAGGCCGCCAAACCAGGTGAGACCAGTTCATTATGCTCCTCACTCCTCCCTCTCCCCTACTCTCTCCAAACCCCACTCACCCTCAAAAAGCAAGGCTTGTTAAAAAAAGCGACTGTATACTACAACCCTCTCTCCATTAGGTGGCCTTGTCTGCATGACCACCAGAACTAACCGGGATAATGCGCAATACAAAGTGTCTTTGGGAGCAGCAGCTGAAGCTCATGGAGGAAGAAGGACTGTGGAGTTGTGTCAACGTCACCGAGGTGAAGGAGTGGGAGAGAGCAGTGGAGGAGCATGAGGAGGAGTACATAAGTGGCTGTGTCTACTTATACAGGGTCTCTGATGTAGAGCCATGCAGCTCTTTGCTTTAAGAAGCAAAACCTGTGGAAACGGGAGGCAAAGTTTGCATATACATTCTGCTGAACTCTGAAGAAATCCTGCTGTCACACACAGGAATCCCTTAAGGATCTGTACAAGTTACTCCGCACAGCAATATGGATCTGATCTTCTTTTTTTCTAATGAACAAGTCATACCTGGTACATGTTTTGGAATAACTGAAACCTTGCCTAAAACCCAACTCAAATAAAACCTGAGATATACAGTAGTTTCCTAGTGTTTGGTTATCATGTTCCACTAATATGCAGACATAGGTGTGGTTCAAAACTGGACAGAACATCTTCACTTTCAACCCAGTCTATGTGTACTTCAAGGGGTGAGCATAGTCTAGTGCAGGGCTTCTCATTTTTTGATTGCCATATCCTTATCTATAGAAAGAAGCCCATGACTTAACTAATGTTTCAATGTTAATTCATGTTTCAACTTGTTTTAATATTTCATTGAGTTTAGCCCAATTGTTGCAGTTTTTTGTTCGCTCAATGTTTTTAACAGTGCACGAAGGCATTGTAATTACTCTAATATTAGTAAATACATTTTCCATTTGTGGGTCGTGACTTAATGACTAATGACACATGTGGGTCCTGAGGCGAGAGCAAGTTGAGAACCAAGTTCCTGGGTTCGAACCACACCAGCTGCAGCCTACCTGTAGACTAATACCTAACATATTTCACTCCAGACTATCATGCACCTTGCATAAGAAGCAAGTACAGACATGAGTCATGACAATCAACCCGTTCAACCAGTTAGACATCAATATACAGTATAGCTATAGGGAAACTGCTAATATGCTCACTTTTTTATGTTTGAACTTGTGACTTTCAAAAGGCTTTTGTTTGGAACAGATCTACCTGAGGGATCATTGGAGGTATGCATAGGCGGTCCTACCATTAGGCATGGTCCGGCAATTGCCTGGGGCCTCGTCCTCTCCGTATCTTTTTTTATTTTTTATTCTTTAAATAAGTGATCACCGCATCCAAACAATAGATCTAGCGAGGCCACCAGGGGGACTCATCATCCCCGTATCATATTTTTGATTTGTTATTATCATTTTTTGAAATAAATGATCACCGCGGGGGGATCCTTTGCCTTGGGCCTCAAAGTTTCCATGACCGCCCTGGAGATATGACATTTGATTATAAACCAAGTTTAGTCCCTGGCACACGTATCGAAGTATTTAATAAGCGACTAATGATGAAGGGTCATGGACTTATTTATACAAAATTTTTAGGAAAAGGCATGAACTATAATTTAAAATATTGTAAATGTACACGATACAGTAGGTTACTTGTAACATGTATTACTTCTGCTTTAAAGCAGATAATGTATTAAGCTTCTTGAAAAGAATACATTATGTATTCTATGACATAAACCTTAATTATCAATTGATGGTCTGGTGCCACAGTAACCTAGCCTAGAACTCTAGACACCCCCTAGCGGCAGCAAATTTATTTGGCAGCTAGTGTAGGTCTAGCAAAGCTCCGTCCGCTTTTTGGTGCTTGGAAACACCAAGTGTGTCTTGTATGTCTGGCCCAATCACAGCGTGAGGGGCGGAGTCGAAAGCCGGGCTACCATGACGACAGAGTTGCGACGGTTCCGTGTTAGGTAAACAATGGCTGCTGCTGCTCGGCGAACGGCTGTCTTTCGACTCGGCTTTGGGCCGCGACTCTTCAAGACTTTAAGTTAACATTTTATTTGAGAAAAGAACAAAGAACGGCACTGAAGTCTTCCTCGAAAATAAATATTTATTCTGAGTTTTGATAATTACGTAGTCAGAGCCGTCGCTCTGACTACGTCACCTTCTTCGTTGCTCTGATTGGTTGTAGCGCTATCCTATTGCGTGCAGAGGGAACTTGAAAGACAACCGTTTATCCTGCCCACACTGCCAATGGAGCTGCGCCAGACCTTACATCTTTCTGATGTAGGTCTGGCTTGCCAGGCTAACACTAACCTAAATCCATAGAATAATGGTGTTTATTAATGGTGATCAATGAATAATTACTGTAATAACCCCTTATATTGGTTGCATTGGAAAAGGCAACAAAGAAACATGTCAGGTGGCACTAGGACATTTGAAAAAGTGAGAGACGAGATCCTACCTGTTACCAAGCTCACCCCAGCAGATACGATAAACTTTATACACGTTGTTACTTTCTCGCCTGAAATGTTTTTAAAACTTAATAAAGTGACATATTAACGGTCGTACAACGAAAAGTGGAGTCAGCCTTTTAGGGCCGGAGGTTACGCTAAACGGAACAATGAGTCGTCAATTCGGGTGCATGCAAAACGACAACAGTGAGCGTATGAGTTGGAGGACAGTCTGTGATATTCACAACATTTGCATCTAGGGGAAAACCAATGAAGCAATGAATAGAAATGGAAAGTAGTGGCTTGACAGGGTAGCTGCAGCTGAAGAAAATACATAGTGCAGGTTAAATGAAGGTTAAATATCTGCCTTCACACAGGCACCAAGAACAGTCACTGCAGGGCTCGACATTAACTTCTCCTTTGTCCTTCGGACAAGTAAATTTACCTTTCACTTGTCCAGGCACAAAATTCACTTGTCCGGGTAAAAATGAGTCATTTTACAATAATTTACTTTTTTCATGTTGTTTGCGAATGCAGAATGCAGAATTCAGACGAACAAACAGTTGAAAGCAGATTCAATTTATGAATTGTATTAAAGGCACTTGTCCCTTTGACCAAGGAAGATGAGCTGGAATATTATAGGAATAGGTAACTATTGAGGTGTTTTTAACATTGTATTTGTTACATAAATCATTTTTACAACATTTAAAATTTGTACTTCAGAGTTGAAAACTTTATCTGATGATATTAACTACATTTAACAGATACAAATGTCTACTGTTAGGCCTATATACGTTTTGAATGCAGGACTTTCATTTAATAAAAGGTATTTCACAACATACACTATTAACGGCACAAAATAATTAATATACTTTTTCCAATAAATCATTAGTACACAGGTGACTGTAGGACAAACTAGTAAAAAACTGGCATGTTTGTGTTGCTGCCTCGTCGTCAGTCATTTAAAATGTGAATTAACTTATCAAACAGACTTTTCACAATTCATTCAGTTCTTCTGATAAATTTAGCGTCATGTTTCACAAAGCAGAACTCTGATTTAATGAAATCACAAATTGCGTGGAAAATACAGACTTGGTGTGCAAAGGCCTTAACGTTACACGTTATCTTACTTTAGTTTAGAAGAGCTGTTAAAGGTAAATATCAGCCAAAATGAAAAGTCTTTCGTTAGGAGTCATACAAAGTCATACGTTATGACCCAGGCACGTGCAGAGGGGGGGGCTATGGGTGCCCGAGCCCCTGCCCTTTTCCCCTTTGAAGGACCAAAGTGCCCTTTTGAGCGGACCAAAGTGCCCTTTTGCCCCCCCCCCCCCCCGCTCTACAATCGCGCAACTTAAATTCTCCGGTAGCACCCCCCCGCCCCCCCCCCGCTCAACAATCGCGCAACTTAAATTCTCCGGTAGCACCCCCCCCCCCTGTAATTATTATTACAATTACATGATAGTAATAAAATAGGCAATTTGTTATATCCCCCTCATTGCACCATCCAAACCCCAAACTGATTTATACTTCATCTGTTAAATTGAGCAATAATGTTAATGGAGTGTGGAAAGTAGTAAGGACGGACCCGGCAGTCACTGAACTCCAACTAGAGTGCGTGTGCAACGGGCCATCAGTGGAGGTGAATTACACAGGTGCTTCCGCTAGCTAGCTAACGTCACTTACTGGTCAGCCGAGTTGGGTTGCCCCCGGCAGACGCCGCGCAACAAATCAAAGCATTCTGAGGTGGGACGCTGGTTGGACGTATCGTGGGAAAAAATGCTTGTTTTTGTTTCAACAATAAAATAGCTGAGTAATAAGTGGCACATAACATGAAGACACACCCAGCTTTTTTTTTTTAACTTGTCCATTGGGGCAAAGTAAATTTCTCTTCCACTTGCCCTACAAAAAATCCACTTGTCCCAGACAAGCGGAAAAGCCCTTAGTGTCGAGCCCTGCACTGTATCTGTCTTTTGTGCCATTCTGTTGCCCAACATTAGGCCTACTACATGATCATTTGTCAGCCTTTTTTTCCGCCTTTTGTTAGCGCCTGCTGTATTTCAATACAATATATCATACTTCGCTCCCACTGTAAACAACATCTGTGTGAAACAGGATGTGCATATTCTGGACTACCGCACACCGAGCATCGCAGCAGACATCGTTTCCACCCATTTCCACCGCTGACCGCGGGGCAGCGCTGGTGCTGGACGTGGCCTGTGGTACTGGATTGGTGGCCACACCAGGTACAGTTCCTAATAATGGCTTACTTACATTTGCTGTGATATTCATTTAATTAGATATAATTAGAATCAACTTTGTTATTGCATGTCTACAATGAAATGTGATCTGCGTTTAACACAGTGTTCCCAAAGTGGGAGGCGTGCAGGGCAGTGTGTAACTATCGACGGTGCAACCGGGCACAAAAAAATAATATTTGCACCGGGGCCCTATCATAATGATGTTACGCAACTGGTGCAGGGAGATGGGATGGAAGGAGGAAAGCTCAATCAAAGACTGTATAAATGTTATACGCTTTCCTCATTCCATCCCATCTTTGCTTTACTTTTTGTTTTATACTATAAAACAAAAAGCCAAAGCCTGTGTGAACCAAGAAGGTGCCAATAAAAATCTTTGGGTGGCACACTGAAAAGGCTATACCGCAGTATTTTATAATATAGCAACATTGTATAGGTAATGGCAAAATACAATACAGAATAACTAACGCCCCTCTCTGTCCACACAGACATTACACTTTTCAGGATTATATATGAAATGTATAAGGAGTCCAGTTGGGGAGGAGCCAGTCATTTTAGCATGGTGGCCATGGCCACCCCCTAGCCCCCCTTGGAGGCGCCCTGAATGGCACATCAAGGCATAAATTCTATATAAGAACCACTGATTGAGCAGTGGGCAGCCACAGTACACCGCTTAGGGGACCAACTCCCGGTCTACTGGTGGGGAGAAAACCCAAATGAACACGGGAACAACCTCAAAAGTGCCTCAAAACCACTGCGCCACTAACTACAAAATAGATTGGTGGTTTCACATCTTCTGTATCTGCTCTTATCGTCTTGTTTTTAAATGTGTTTTAATACTGTGCATTCCTTGATCCTGCAGTGGCGAACCGCACTGACCTAATGCTGCTCAGTTTTCCGTAGCCACGATTGGTTTTAAAGCACCAATAATAACATCCTGTAATGTGCACCCCTTTTTACAGCTGAAAAAGCATGGGTCTGGACATTTTGTTGGCCTTGACGGAAGTGAGAGTATGGTGGAGATGGCAAAAACACTGGGCTCTTTCAAGGTGTCAGGGCAGTGCATGCTGGGAGCTGAAGAGCTACCTGTCCAATGGGGTTACTCTATTGTGTTGAAACATAAATATTTGGGTTAATCCTCCTAATATTAAACTGAGATCCATTCTTCATATACCTGAATAGGGTTGTATTCAGTCATACTCCTGTTTGGAATAGTATATTTCTCCAAGGTCAATATCTGAGACCTTGCAAATATATTTGAACTTTGACTTTCTGCAAATATAAATTAATAAAGCGTTCCCTTTTTTGGACATTTAACTATTTGTAATCTGCAAATTACAATAGGTAGCCTATTATTTTATTCATTATAGGTATTTATACATTCGGAAAGGAGTGCCCTTCTCTGGCCAGTCCCACATTATATGGTAATCTACCGCATTGTAGCGCCCCAGGTCCATCATTCGAAACCAGCACTACAGGATGAGGAAGAAGATACTTCATTAATCCCTGTGGGTATCCCTGCATTTAACCCCATCCAACCCTGCTAGGACCAGTGGGCTGCCACCCACAGTGTAGCAACCACGGAACCAACTGCAGAGATTATACATCACAAAATGACCGTGGCAAATACGTTAGTACCATAGTGTGCTAGCAGATTTAGCCTTGGTAGCATGTTAGCATTAGAATGCTAAGCAAGTAAATGTTAGTGTGGTAGTTGCATGTTAATAGCAGGTGTTACACTATTTTAAAGAATGACGCTGTGGCTGATCCTTTGTGTAGCACATTAAAGGTTATTCCTGTTGGAAGAATAAAACAAACCCTAACCCCAAACATTATATCAGTCCTTTAGCGTCTGTGTTGCTTTGTGTTAGGGTTCGCGGTAATGTTAGTTTGGACCCCGGATGCAGAAACAGAGTCAGCTCGGACAATCCACGGTTTATTGTCGAAAAACACACACACAAAAAGATATCCAGCGAGGCAGGCGAAGACAGGAACGGGTAGGCGTAGCTGGCGGAGCACTGGAGAATGCTGCAGTCCGGTAGTAATCCTGAGGGCGAGGAATTAGCTACCGGCGAAAAGAAAAACACTTACGTTAGATAGAACCAAAAAGCAGATAAGAGTATTTAGGTTCGATCTCTATACGTCAGCCCAAAGTACCGGATAAGACGGAATAATCTGGTGCCGACGAGAGGTCCCCGCCAGGCTTTAAGAAGAGGTGCGTGATGAGGTCAGGTGTGCCTCGTTGCGGAGCCCTGCCCAGCTAGCCACGCCCCGCACCTGTCTAGATCCCAGTGCCTGTGGAGCCAATACAAGAACCAACCCCGTGCCAACAACGACACGGGGGAAGAAGAACACCACCCCCTGTGCAACCACATAAACAACGTGACAGTACCCCCCCTCAACGGACGCCTCCTGGCGGCCCACCAGGCTTCTCCGGGAAACGTACGTAAAAGTCACTGATAAGCTCAGGGTCCAAAATAAAGGAACGGGAGACCCAGGACCGCTCCTCCGGCCCGTACCCCTCCCAGTCCACCAGAAACTGGATCCCCCTACCCCGTCTGCGTACATCCAACAGTTCCCGGACAGAATAGGCCGGGTGGTCATCGATGAGCCGGGGGGGGTGGCGGGGGTTTGGCCGGAGGGTTGAGAGTGCTGGAAGAAACAGGTTTTAGAAGAGAAACATGGAAGACCGGATGGATGTTTGAGAGCAGGGGGTAGCTTGAGCTTGATAGCACACGGATTAATGATACTTGAAATCACATACGGACCAATGTATTTAGGGGTCAGCTTGTTACATTCAGTCCGAAGGGGCAGGTCCCGAGAGGAGAGCCAGACGCTCTGCCCCACCTGGTAGTCGGGGAGCCGGGGTGCGGTGACGGTCCGCCAGCTGCCGGTTCCGGGCCGCCGTGCGCGTGAGTGCCTCCCTCGCCTCGCACCACACCCGGCGGATGCGTCGGAGATGTTCCTGGGACTGATGGGACCACCACTTCTGTCTCCTGCACCGGGAAGAGTGGAGGCTGAAAGCCCATAGACACATGGAAGGGAGACATACCTGTGGCGGAGCAGACCAGAGAGTTCCTGGCGTATTCGATCCACGGCAGATGAGTGGACCAGGAGAAAGCGTGTTCGGCGGCGACACAACGTAATGCCGACCCGAGGTCCTGGTTAGCTCGCTCCGTCTGGCCGTTAGTCTGTGGGTGGTAGCCGGAGGAGAGGCTGGCAGACGCCCCTAATGCCAGACAAAACGCCTTCCACACTCGTGAGGAGAACTTGCGGTCCCCAGTCCGACACAATGTCCTGGGGGATACCGTGGAGCCGGAACACGTGCAGCACCAGCAGGTTCGCCGTCTCCAGGGCTGAAGGGAGTTTAGAAAGCGGAACAAAATGCACTGCCTTGGAGAAACAATCGACAATAGTCAGTACGACGGTATTACCGTCTGAGGGCGGGAGACCAGTCATGAAGTCCACCGCTATGTGCGACCACGGCCGGTGTGGAACAGGTAGAGGGCGCAGGAGACCCGCCGGAGCACAGTGTGACGACTTGCCGCGGGCACAGATGGAACAGGCGGCCACGAAACCCTTGGTGTCGGCAGCCATGGAGAACCACCAAAACCGCTGTCGGAGGAGAGAGAGAGAGCGGAGAAACCCCGGATGGCAGGCAACCCTGGACTCGTGCCCCCACTGGAGAACGGCCGTGCGGGCCGCCGGAAGAACAAACATCCGACCCGGAGGGCAACCCTCGGGGGTAGGTAGTCCTTGTTGGGCGTCCCGCACCACCCGCTCTATCTCCCATCGGGCTGCCCCGATGACACAGGCGGGAAAGAGAATATTCTCCTCCACCGACTGCGTCACCGGGGAGTCGTACTGGCGAGAGAGAGCATCGGCCTTGCCGTTCTTGGAACCAGGACGGGGTGTAACTTGTTGTCCCGCGCCGAGCGCTGGGACAGCACTGACCCCCACCCCAGAGTTGGAGGCATCTACCTCCACCACGAACTGGATAGGATGACACAGTACAGGAGCCGAGGAGAATAACTTCTTAAGCCGCAGAAACGCGGCCTGAGCCGCCTGCGACCAACCAAAAGGGACCTTAGTGGAGGTTAATTGGGTTAGGGGAGCAGCCACCCGACTATAATCCCTTATGAATCTTCTATAAAAATTGCAAATCCCAGAAACCTCTGTAGCTGTTCCGAGTGGTAGGAACCGGCCACTCGGAAACCGCCCTCACCTTCTCAGGGTCTGCCTGCAGTTGACCCCTCTGCACCACGAAGCCCAGGAAACTGACCGAGTCGGTGTGGAAGGAACACTTCTCAGCCTTGACGAACAGCTTGTTCTCCCATAACCGCCGCAGCACCAGCCGAACCTGCTGCTTGTGTTCAGTAGGGGTCCCTAGAAAAAATTAGAATGTCATCGAGATAGACCACAACAAAACGGTGTAACATATCCCGGAGAACGTCATTGATTAGAGCCTGGAAACAGCTGGTGCATTAGTGAGCCCGAAAGGCATAACAAGGTACTCAAAGTGACCCAGTGGTGTGTTGAACGCTGTCTTCCATTCGTCCCCCCTCCCGGATGCGAACCAGATGGTAGGCGTTCCGAAGATCCAGCTTAGTGAAGATGGTGGCCTGGTGAAGAGGGGCGAAGGCAGAGTCGAGAAGCGGAAGAGGGTACATGTTCTTGACCGTGATGTCGTTTATTCCCCTGTAGTCCACACAGGGTCGCAGGGATTTGTCCCTCTTCTCTACAAAGAAGAAGCTTGCTCCCACGGGAGAGGAAGAAGGACGAATGAGCCCATTCGCCCCATTCGTCTCGGAAATATAGTTCTCCATGGACTCTCTCTCCGGCTTAGACAAATTGTACAATTTACTGGAAGGCAGGCGGGCACCGGGCAACGAGTCAATAGAGCAGTCATAGGGATGGTGAGGGGGCAGGGATTGGGCCCCATCTCTACTAAATACCTCCTGGAGGTCATGATAAATGGAGGGAACTCCAGAGAGGTCTAAGGGGTCAGGTGAGAGAGGAGAAGCAGCACACTTACTAGGGGGCGTGGCTGACCGAAGACAGTGGGAATGACAAAAGGTGCTCCAGCTGACTATGGATGAGGTGGACCAGTCAATGTGGGGGTTATGTAATCTCAGCCAGGGAAGACCGAGCACAACGGGGGACGTGGGGGAAGGAATAACAAAAAAACTAATTAATTCCTGATGGTTGCCCGAGAGCAGGAGCGAAACGGGAGTCGTCCGGTGAGTAACCCGGGCCAATAGGCGGCCATCCAAGGCGAAGACCTCCTTGGGCTCAGGGAGTAAGTCCAGTCTCAGCTGGGCCTGAGAACAAAGGTCACAGTCAATAAAGTTCTCATCAGAACCTGAGTCAATAAAAACAAAAAAAAACTTCGAATGCTGAAGCCCAGGTAACTGACCCGGAACTAGGATCCGCGTGGGGGAAGCTGGAGGACCGGCCACTCGGCTCACCAGCGACCCCCTGGAAGCTGGTGAGCCTGCCCTTTTACTGTCTTTGGGCATGTGTCCAGAAAATGACCCCCCTCCCCACAGTAAAGACAGAGATTGTTCTTAGTGCGACGGCGGCGTTCGGCAGAGGACAACCGCATTCTTCCTACCTGCATGGGCTCGGGCCCGAGTCCTACATCGGTGGAAGAAGCGGTGGGAGCGGAACGAGACATGGGGCTAGTCGGACGGCCGGGCGACCGGTAGATTCAGGACCAACAGCGGCGAACGGAGTGTAGGGATGGTCGAGTCTCTCCCTCAGTCTCTCTCTTAACCGGTTGTCCAAGCGAGTGGCTAAGGCTATGAGCTCATCTAACGAGCTGGTCTCGTCCCTAACGCGAGCTCGTCTCTAATACGTTCGGGCCAGTCCCTCACAAATACGCTCTGTAACACCGTCTCGTCCCACCCACTCTCCGCTGCGAGAATACGGAAATTTAATGCAAACTGCAGCGAGCCGAGTCTGAGCCCTGACGCAGGGAGATAAGTCGGCTGCTGGCCTCCTTTCCCCGAACCGGGTGGTCAAACACCCTCCGCATTTCGCTAATGAAATCGGCGTAGGAAAACGCGAGAGTGGGTCTATTCATAGATTTCGCTACCGCCCAGTCGGCGGCCTGGTCAGACAACAGGACTCATAATAAAAGCAGTCTTAGTCCTGTCACTGGCGTAAGTCAACGGCTGCTGTTCAAAAAACTAGAGAGCATTGGTGTAAAAATTGCCTACAACGGCCTAACTCCCCCGCATACCTGACCGGAGTAGGAATGAACGGTTCGCGGGGCTGGCTGGGCGAGGAAACGTACGCCGCAGCCAGGAAGTCCGACGTGGAGGGGGCTGCTGGTCCATGGTGCGAGACGGGAACGGCTAGGGAGGAGACCTGGGAACAGATCTGCTCCATACGAGCTCCCAGCTCTGACATGCCGGCGGAGAGACCTCGAAGAGCCTCAGAAAACTCCTGTAAAGCGGCATCGTGTTGACCAATCCTCGTGCCCTGCGAGGTAAGTGCCTACCGAACCTTCTCTGATTCCGCGGGGTCCATGTTGGCCATATTATTCTGTTAGGGTTCGCGGTAATGTTAGTTTGGACCCCGGATGCAGAAACAGAGTCAGCTCAGACAATCCACGGTTTATTGTCGAAAAACACACACACAAAAAGATATCCAGCGAGGCAGGCGAAGACAGGAACAGGTAGGCTGGCGGAGGCACTGGAGAATGCTGCAGTCCGGTAGTAATCCAGATGGCGAGGAATTAGCTACCGGGGAAAAGAAAAACACTTACGTTAGATAGAACCAAAAAGCAGATAAGAGTATTTAGGTTCGATCTCTATACGTCAGCCAAAGTACCGGATAAGACGGAATAATCTGGCGCCGACGAGAGGTCCCCGCCAGGCTTAAGAAGAGGTGCGTGATGAGGTCCAGGTGTGCCTCGTTGCGGAGCCCCGCCCAGCTAGCCACGCCCCGCACCTGTCAAGATCCCAATGCCTGTGGAGCCAATACAAGAACCAACCCCGTGCCAACAACGACACGGGGGAAGAAGAACACCACCCCTGTGCAACCACATAAACAACGTGACAGCTTTGCATTAATCTGCGCAGCCTGACGTCTCACTTTAGTGACTGGCATCTTCCAAAACACAGGCTATTACAAATGGGAAAGTCATGTTACAGTCATAAAATGCTGCAAGGTAAGGAACACCTTTAAATCAAAATGATTTATTCTCAATTACCTCTTTTTAAGCTTTATCTATTCTCAAATTAACTATTTCACCCTTTTAACTTCATAACTTAATATATAGCTGTTTTAAATCTTCAGTATTTATTATTGTCTAGGTTAATGTTCACCAAAATAATAACTTTAATACTGAAATAAACAGTCTTTCACCGGAACTCTCATTGTGAAGTGTAACAGTCAACCAATGTTTAACATCCTATCTATTACGATCTTCTTTTGAGAAACTCAGGAAATTGTCTGCTGTCTTCCAACAATTAGACAGAGCCGCAATGAACACGGGCTATGTTATAAGCATAGTACTTGGTACTACATGGTAGTACCAAGTAGCCTAATACATTATCTGCTTGAAAGCAGAAATAATACATGTTACAAGTAACCTACTGTAGAATGGTACATTTACAGTATCTTAAATTATAGATTAGACAAGTAGATTTGGTTTGCAATTAAATAAAAAAATATTTATGCCATTTTCCAAACATGTTTACATAAGTCCATGACCCTTAGTCATTAGTCGCTTACTAAATACTACATATCTCCAACAGGGGCGGATGGTGTATATATATGGGCGATTTGGGTGACGCACTACCAACTGGGAGATTTTTTTTCTAACAAATTATACCACAGCAAAAGTAGTTTTCAGTGTTCTAGACATATTATCTGTCATTGTCCAATCAGAATCGTCAGATTCAAGTCGCGTTTCAAATGGTCCAGCCTCTCTGGGCGAATTCATTGACGTGGAAAATCGCCCAAGCATTCTCCCATTGACTCATGTTAAAACTTTTTTTCGGAAAATGAACTAATATACGTAACATACATAATACGTAACATACGGAAAACTCGATTCTAGGTCGCAGCTCTGTGCGCCCAGACCAATGGCGTTAGCCTTGTCTTAGCGTGATTAAACAATTCATCGAATCAATCACGTCCATCAGCAAGCATTCGCGCCACAGCTGTAACTAGTTCCAGAGAAGAGACAAGATGGCTAGCGGAGACTCAATGAGGACGACTGTGTTATGACCCGGCTCGTGGGGAAGAGGGAAGCAACATAAACCAGAATGTTTTTGGTAAAGTGGCAAGTTATTTATTTGCAGGGCTCACAAGAAGAACAGGAAAAGGGCTGGTGGATGCTGCTTAACTCAAAGAAACAAATATAACTTAAAGAGATCTCTTCAACATTAGAGATAGCCACTGGCTGCTTCAAAATCACGTTAAACAAAATACTGACCAGTCGTCGAGAATCAAAATACAAAATAAGCAGCACCCTCTAAAACCTAGTGGGGCAATTGCTCTGTCGCTAACTTAGCCACTTTTTAGAGTTTAACACGGTTTTAAACTCGTCGGTGACGCAAGAAGTCACGTGACATCTTAAGCTCCATTGCTGTGTCGTATGTACCTGTGGTTTAACCTGCAGCTGCGTTTTACCTTGATCTCAATTGCTGTGTCTTCAGAGAAATTCACATCAGACACTAGAGGGCGTATTTTGTGCGTGTTAGTCTAGTCTCGAAACGGACATGGTTTTAGAGGAGACTAAACCAGTTTGCAGGATGAAACAAGGCTCCATTATAACCGACACACACAGAATTAGTTTTATTAATTATTATTAGTAGTATTAATAATAATGTATGATACATTTATACTTATTACGCCAGATAGGCCTTCAGTACAATAACAATATTGGACATAGTCGATTTGGAATGAGCAGTGATATTTCACGGCTCACGGGGCTCAGGTCTCGGTCGTGCGTCCGCTCAGCAATAGCATTACGCGCTTCAACTTTCAAGCGCTTCCATCAATTCTTTAAATGTGTCGGGCTGCTCGGTCTTCTGCTGGAAGATCTACTGTTAAATGTGTTTGAGAGATCATCCCAAACAGACTTTCTTCGGAGCGTGGTGGTGGTGGTGGTGTCTTTCCTCTTCCACCGTGTCCACAACACCTCGAATGCAGTACAATAAATATAACTTCTGCTCCTCGTTATAGTTCTCTATCCGAGACATATTCATCCTAACTACCCTCTCTCCTTCTCCGAGAATTTATAGGCGTGGAATTACCCTAATTACTCGCATATTAATTCGTCTTCAATTAATTAATCACGTTTGCATGCACACCAAGAGAAAACAATGCCAAGTAATTGATTGACGTAGGTGAGGGCAGATTCAGATTCCAGACTTCCACAAAAAGTAGGCTAGACTATTTCATAATATATTTCAACATTATTTGCGTTTTATTATATTAAAGTTCACTTTACATTCCCATTACGTTTTTGTTGGTAATTATAGCACAAAATGCATCCAACATTAAGTTAAGACTGCGTCTGCTGGAGTATAACGAGAAATCAGAGTACTTCCGGTTTAACCCGAGTTTAACTAGGAATCAGCTGAACCTGTGTCGGTCAGTACACAGCAATCAGGTTTAACTTTCGTGCGCAGCTGCGTGTTAAACTCCAAAACCTCCGGTTTCCGGAGTACGGTTTTAAACCGCAGCACAGCTAACGCAATGCTAACTGACAGAGCAATTGCCCCAGTGTGTCCAACATAAAATCAACCTACAGGGTGTGTGGTTGGTGTCAGTTACCCCCACCTAGAGCCTTGCCCAATTTCCTTACCACAGTCCTCAGAATAAGGCAACACAGGAAACACAGAGGTTTTACACTTGTCAATCACTTAAAGTAACACTTCTACAGAAGCCAACAGGTTTACCACAATAGAGCACAATACACACGAGGCGACTTGCTCCAGCCTCCCGAATCGCAAATGAGGACAGCTTTTTAAACCCAGGGCTGGTCTGGAAGGCGGTAGATGATTGGAGGACCAATCAGCAACAATCAGATCACCAGCTGGAACCAGGAAGTAGGCAGGTTTCATGCCAGCCAATCCTCGGCCAGGGATCGCACATCCTGTTGAACATGACACCACTGCACAACACAGAGACACATACCCAGATAATGGCGGTGGCCAACTGTACGATTATTTCACTTAGGGAAACTCAATTTTTTCGTCGGTCAGCCATCATGCCATCAGTGTGTCTTGTCAACCACACATAAAAGGTTGCACATATTATATTGAAATTTGATCGTAATTGTCTAAATGCATACTTGACTGTAGATATAGATTTATGAGTGAAGTTACCAAGACAATAGATTGGCCCTAACACACTCACCCATTTTAGAATCGCAATCACATTCTCTCTCTCTCTCTCTCTCTCTCTCTCTCTCCTCTCTCTCTCTCTCTCTCTCTCACACACACACACACACAAACAGACAGAGAGAGAATGTTAACTTGTGTATAATTCCCAATTTTTAGTTGATGTATTTGCACTTTTAATTTTGCTGAATTCTACAAGGAAAATGAATTAAGTTAAAACTTAGTTCCCCCGGTCCCATTCGTCTTTGTAAGGAAATGTTCTATTTTGTCTTTATTATTTTGTCAGAATGCACCAAATGCTTTGTTTGTATGTGAAAATCACAAAAAAAATCTTATGGGGGACGATGCCCCCCAGACCCCCCTACAGGGCTTTGGTTTACAAACTTTCTGCCCCCCCTAAAATAAAATTCACCAGCGGCCATTGATCTCCAATGATAGATCCCTCAGGTAGATCTGTTCCAAACAAAAGCCTTTTGAAAGTCACAAGTTCAAACATACCAAGTGTATGGGGGTATTATTGAGACAATATTATGTGTGTGTGCGTATCTCAATCTGTGTGTGTGTAATAAGATTTGTGTGTATTCACATTTGTGTGTATTCACATTTGTGTGTGCGTAACAAGATTTGTCTGTCTGTATTCACATTTGTGTGTGTGTAAAACAAATCTGTGTGTCTGTATTCACATGTGTGTGTTTGTGATAAGATTTGTGTGTCTGTATTCACATTTGTGTGTGTGTAAAAAAAATGCGTAGTGAGATCTGTAAATGTCTGTCATCAGCGGGAGCTCTGATTGGCCGTCTTTTTACACGTGGATTTTTGGCACACTTCTGCTGTGCAGATCTGCAAATGCGATCCGTGTGTAAAAACGATTTGTCTGTAACTTCACGCAATACAGTCTACGCACCACTAGTCGGCGCGTAGCACCCAGTGATGTTAAGCGTGTCATTGTCATGGGTAAGATGGCTGCTGTTAATGACACTGGCCGGTCGTCGGAAACTTCGAACAACTCATGGGCTTTACAATGCGTTTATTTATGAGGAAAACAAACATTAACTTACCCATGAGTTGTTCGAAGTTTATATTATATTTTCTATCTAAAAATGGCCAGTGTCATTAACGGCAGCCATCTTACCCATGACAATGACACGCTTAACATCACTGGGTGCTACGCGCCGACTAGTGGTGCGTAGACTGTATTGCGTGAAGTTACAGACAAATCGTTTTTACACACGGATCGCATTTGCAGATCTGCACGCAGAAGTGTGCCAAAATCCACGTGTAAAAAGACGGCCAATCAGAGCTCCCGCTGATGACAGACATTTACAGATCTCACTACGCATTTTTTTTACACACACACAAATGTGAATACAGACACACAAATCTTATCACAAACACACACATGTGAATACAGACACACAGATTTGTTTTACACACACACAAATGTGAATACAGACAGACAAATCTTGTTACGCACACACAAATGTGAATACACACAAATGTGAATACACACAAATCTTATTACACACACACAGATTGAGATACGCACACACACATAATATTGTCTCAATAATACCCCCATACACTTGGTATGTTTGAACTTGTGACTTTCAAAAGGCTTTTGTTTGGAACAGATCTACCTGAGGGATCTATCATTGGAGATCAATGGCCGCTGGTGAATTTTATTTTAGGGGGGGCAGAAAGTTTGTAAACCAAAGCCCTGTAGGGGGGTCTGGGGGCATCGTCCCCCATAAGATTTTTTTGTGATTTTCACATACAAACAAAGCATTCTGGTGCATTCTGACAAAATAATAAAGACAAAATAGAACATTTCCTTACAAAGACGAATGGGACCGGGGAACTAAGTTTTAACTTAATTCATTTTCCTTGTAGAATTCAGCAAAATTAAAAGTGCAAATACATCAATAAAAATTGGGAATTATACACAAGTTAACATTCTCTCTCTGTCTGTTTGTGTGTGTGTGTGTGTGTGAGAGAGAGAGAGAGAGAGAGAGAGAGAGAGAGAGAGAGAGAGAGAGAAGAATGTGATTGCGATTCTAAAATGGGTGAGTGTGTTAGGGCCAATCTATTGTCTTGGTAACTTCACTCATAAATCTATATCTACAGTCAAGTATGCATTTAGACAATTACGATCAAATTTCAATATAATATGTGCAACCTTTTATGTGTGGTTGACAAGACACACTGATGGCATGATGGCTGACCGACGAAAAAATTGAGTTTCCCTAAGTGAAATAATCGTACAGTTGGCCACCGCCATTATCTGGGTATGTGTCTCTGTGTTGTGCAGTGGTGTCATGTTCAACAGGATGTGCGATCCCTGGCCGAGGATTGGCTGGCATGAAACCTGCCTACTTCCTGGTTCCAGCTGGTGATCTGATTGTTGCTGATTGGTCCTCCAATCATCTACCGCCTTCCAGACCAGCCCTGGGTTTTAAAAAGCTGTCCCTCATTTGCGATTCGGGAGGCTGGAGCAAGTCGCCTCGTGTGTATTGTGCTCTATTGTGGTAACCTGTTGGCTTCTGTAGAAGTGTTACTTTAAGTGATTGACAAGTGTAAAACCTCTGTGTTTCCTGTGTTGCCTTATTCTGAGGACTGTGGTAAGGAAATTGGGCAAGGCTCTAGGTGGGGGTAACTGACACCAACCACACACCTGTAGGTTGATTTTATGTGGACACACTGGGGCAATTGCTCTGTCAGTTAGCATTGCGTTAGCTGTGCTGCGGTTTAAAACCGTACTCCGGAAACCGGAGGTTTTGGAGTTTAACACGCAGCTGCGCACAAAGTTAAACCTGATTGCTGTGTACTGACCGACACAGGTTCAGCTGATTCCTAGTTAAACTCGGGTTAAACGGAAGTACTCTGATTTCTCGTTATACTCCAGCAGACGCAGTCTTAACTTAATGTTGGATGCATTTTGTGCTATAATTACCAACAAAAACGTAATGGGAATGTAAAGTGAACTTTAATATAATAAAACGCAAATAATGTTGAAATATATTATGAAATAGTCTAGCCTACTTTTTGTGGAAGTCTGGAATCTGAATCTGCCCTCACCTACGTCAATCAATTACTTGGCATTGTTTTCTCTTGGTGTGCATGCAAACGTGATTAATTAATTGAAGACGAATTAATATGCGAGTAATTAGGGTAATTCCACGCCTATAAATTCTCGGAGAAGGAGAGAGGGTAGTTAGGATGAATATGTCTCGGATAGAGAACTATAACGAGGAGCAGAAGTTATATTTATTGTACTGCATTCGAGGTGTTGTGGACACGGTGGAAGAGGAAAGACACCACCACCACCACCACGCTCCGAAGAAAGTCTGTTTGGGATGATCTCTCAAACACATTTAACAGTAGATCTTCCAGCAGAAGACCGAGCAGCCCGACACATTTAAAGAATTGATGGAAGCGCTTGAAAGTTGAAGCGCGTAATGCTATTGCTGAGCGGACGCACGACCGAGACCTGAGCCCCGTGAGCCGTGAAATATCACTGCTCATTCCAAATCGACTATGTCCAATATTGTTATTGTACTGAAGGCCTATCTGGCGTAATAAGTATAAATGTATCATACATTATTATTAATACTACTAATAATAATTAATAAAACTAATTCTGTGTGTGTCGGGTTATAATGGAGCCTTGTTTCATCCTGCAAACTGGTTTAGTCTCCTCTAAAACCATGTCCCGTTTCGAGACTAGACTAACACGCACAAAATACGCCCTCTAGTGTCTGATGTGAATTTCTCTGAAGACACAGCAATTGAGATCAAGGTAAAACGCAGCTGCAGGTTAAACCACAGGTACATACGACACAGCAATGGAGCTTAAGAGTGTCACGTGACTTCTTGCGTCACCGACGAGTTTAAAACCGTGTTAAACTCTAAAAAGTGGCTAAGTTAGCGACAGAGCAATTGCCCCACTAGGTTTTAGAGGGTGCTGCTTATTTTGTATTTTGATTCTCGACGACTGGTCAGTATTTTGTTTAACGTGATTTTGAAGCAGCCAGTGGCTATCTCTAATGTTGAAGAGATCTCTTTAAGTTATATTTGTTTCTTTGAGTTAAGCAGCATCCACCAGCCCTTTTCCTGTTCTTCTTGTGAGCCCTGCAAATAAATAACTTGCCACTTTACCAAAAACATTCTGGTTTATGTTGCTTCCCTCTTCCCCACGAGCCGGGTCATAACACAGTCGTCCTCATTGAGTCTCCGCTAGCCATCTTGTCTCTTCTCTGGAACTAGTTACAGCTGTGGCGCGAATGCTTGCTGATGGACGTGATTGATTCGATGAATTGTTTAATCACGCTAAGACAAGGCTAACGCCATTGGTCTGGGCGCACAGAGCTGCGACCTAGAATCGAGTTTTCCGTATGTTACGTATTATGTATGTTACGTATATTAGTTCATTTTCCGAAAAAAAGTTTTAACATGAGTCAATGGGAGAATGCTTGGGCGATTTTCCACGTCAATGAATTCGCCCAGAGAGGCTGGACCATTTGAAACGCGACTTGAATCTGACGATTCTGATTGGACAATGACAGATAATATGTCTAGAACACTGAAAACTACTTTTGCTGTGGTATAATTTGTTAGAAAAAAAAATCTCCCAGTTGGTAGTGCGTCACCCAAATCGCCCATATATATACACCATCCGCCCCTGTTGGAGATATGTAGTATTTAGTAAGCGACTAATGACTAAGGGTCATGGACTTATGTAAACATGTTTGGAAAATGGCATAAATATTTTTTTTATTTAATTGCAAACCAAATCTACTTGTCTAATCTATAATTTAAGATACTGTAAATGTACCATTCTACAGTAGGTTACTTGTAACATGTATTATTTCTGCTTTCAAGCAGATAATGTATTAGGCTACTTGGTACTACCATGTAGTACCAAGTACTATGCTTATAACATAGCCCGTGTTCATTGCGGCTCTGTCTAATTGTTGGAAGACAGCAGACAATTTCCTGAGTTTCTCAAAAGAAGATCGTAATAGATAGGATGTTAAACATTGGTTGACTGTTACACTTCACAATGAGAGTTCCGGTGAAAGACTGTTTATTTCAGTATTAAAGTTATTATTTTGGTGAACATTAACCTAGACAATAATAAATACTGAAGATTTAAAACAGCTATATATTAAGTTATGAAGTTAAAAGGGTGAAATAGTTAATTTGAGAATAGATAAAGCTTAAAAAGAGGTAATTGAGAATAAATCATTTTGATTTAAAGGTGTTCCTTACCTTGCAGCATTTTATGACTGTAACATGACTTTCCCATTTGTAATAGCCTGTGTTTTGGAAGATGCCAGTCACTAAAGTGAGACGTCAGGCTGCGCAGATTAATGCAAAGCTGTCACGTTGTTTATGTGGTTGCACAGGGGTGGTGTTCTTCTTCCCCCGTGTCGTTGTTGGCACGGGGTTGGTTCTTGTATTGGCTCCACAGGCATTGGGATCTTGACAGGTGCGGGGCGTGGCTAGCTGGGCGGGGCTCCGCAACGAGGCACACCTGGACCTCATCACGCACCTCTTCTTAAGCCTGGCGGGGGACCTCTCGTCGGCGCCAGATTATTCCGTCTTATCCGGTACTTTGGCTGACGTATAGAGATCGAACCTAAATACTCTTATCTGCTTTTTGGTTCTATCTAACGTAAGTGTTTTTCTTTTCGCCGGTAGCTAATTCCTCGCCATCTGGATTACTACCGGACTGCAGCATTCTCCAGTGCCTCCGCCAGCCTACCTGTTCCTGTCTTCGCCTGCCTCGCTGGATATCTTTTTGTGTGTGTGTTTTTTCGACAATAAACCGTGGATTGTCTGAGCTGACTCTGTTTCTGCATCCGGGGTCCAAACTAACATTACCGCGAACCCTAACAGAATAATATGGCCAACATGGACCCCGCGGAATCAGAGAAGGTTCGGTAGGCACTTACCTCGCAGGGCACGAGGATTGGTCAACACGATGCCGCTTTACAGGAGTTTTCTGAGGCTCTTCGAGGTCTCTCCGCCGGCATGTCAGAGCTGGGAGCTCGTATGGAGCAGATCTGTTCCCAGGTCTCCTCCCTAGCCGTTCCCGTCTCGCACCATGGACCAGCAGCCCCCTCCGCGTCGGACTTCCTGGCTGCGGCGTACGTTTCCTCGCCCAGCCAGCCCCGCGAACCGTTCATTCCTACTCCGGTCAGGTATGCGGGGGAGTTAGGCCGTTGTAGGCAATTTTTACACCAATGCTCTCTAGTTTTTGAACAGCAGCCGTTGACTTACGCCAGTGACAGGACTAAGACTGCTTTTATTATGAGTCTGTTGTCTGACCAGGCCGCCGACTGGGCGGTAGCGAAATCTATGAATAGACCCACTCTCGCGTTTTCCTACGCCGATTTCATTAGCGAAATGCGGAGGGTGTTTGACCACCCGGTTCGGGGAAAGGAGGCCAGCAGCCGACTTATCTCCCTGCGTCAGGGCTCAGACTCGGTCGCGCAGTTTGCATTAAATTTCCGTATTCTCGCAGCGGAGAGTGGGTGGGACGAGACGGTGTTACAGAGCGTATTTGTGAGGGGACTGGCCGAACGTATTAGAGACGAGCTCGCAGTTAGGGACGAGACCAGCTCGTTAGATGAGCTCATAGCCTTAGCCACTCGCTTGGACAACCGGTTAAGAGAGAGACTGAGGGAGAGACTCGACCATCCCTACACTCCGTTCGCCGCTGTTGGTCCTGAATCTACCGGTCGCCCGGCCGTCCGGACTAGCCCCATGTCTCGTTCCGCTCCCACCGCTTCTTCCACCGATGTAGGACTCGGGCCCGAGCCCATGCAGGTAGGAAGAATGCGGTTGTCCTCTGCCGAACGCCGCCGTCGCACTAAGAACAATCTCTGTCTTTACTGTGGGGAGGGGGGTCATTTTCTGGACACATGCCCAAAGACAGTAAAAGGGCAGGCTCACCAGCTTCCAGGGGGTCGCTGGTGAGCCGAGTGGCCGGTCCTCCAGCTTCCCCCACGCGGATCCTAGTTCCGGGTCAGTTACCTGGGCTTCAGCATTCGAAGTTTTTTTTTGTTTTTATTGACTCAGGTTCTGATGAGAACTTTATTGACTGTGACCTTTGTTCTCAGGCCCAGCTGAGACTGGACTTACTCCCTGAGCCCAAGGAGGTCTTCGCCTTGGATGGCCGCCTATTGGCCCGGGTTACTCACCGGACGACTCCCGTTTCGCTCCTGCTCTCGGGCAACCATCAGGAATTAATTAGTTTTTTTGTTATTCCTTCCCCCACGTCCCCCGTTGTGCTCGGTCTTCCCTGGCTGAGATTACATAACCCCCACATTGACTGGTCCACCTCATCCATAGTCAGCTGGAGCACCTTTTGTCATTCCCACTGTCTTCGGTCAGCCACGCCCCCTAGTAAGTGTGCTGCTTCTCCTCTCTCACCTGACCCCTTAGACCTCTCTGGAGTTCCCTCCATTTATCATGACCTCCAGGAGGTATTTAGTAGAGATGGGGCCCAATCCCTGCCCCCTCACCATCCCTATGACTGCTCTATTGACTCGTTGCCCGGTGCCCGCCTGCCTTCCAGTAAATTGTACAATTTGTCTAAGCCGGAGAGAGAGTCCATGGAGAACTATATTTCCGAGACGAATGGGCGAATGGGCTCATTCGTCCTTCTTCCTCTCCCGTGGGAGCAAGCTTCTTCTTTGTAGAGAAGAGGGACAAATCCCTGCGACCCTGTGTGGACTACAGGGGAATAAACGACATCACGGTCAAGAACATGTACCCTCTTCCGCTTCTCGACTCTGCCTTCGCCCCTCTTCACCAGGCCACCATCTTCACTAAGCTGGATCTTCGGAACGCCTACCATCTGGTTCGCATCCGGGAGGGGGACGAATGGAAGACAGCGTTCAACACACCACTGGGTCACTTTGAGTACCTTGTTATGCCTTTCGGGCTCACTAATGCACCAGCTGTTTTCCAGGCTCTAATCAATGACGTTCTCCGGGATATGTTACACCGTTTTGTTGTGGTCTATCTCGATGACATTCTAATTTTTTCTAGGGACCCTACTGAACACAAGCAGCAGGTTCGGCTGGTGCTGCGGCGGTTATGGGAGAACAAGCTGTTCGTCAAGGC
Source organism: Merluccius polli (assembly GCA_030340625.1). Lineage (NCBI taxonomy): Eukaryota > Metazoa > Chordata > Actinopteri > Gadiformes > Merlucciidae > Merluccius > Merluccius polli. The sequence continues at coordinate 28,619 of JAOPHQ010002329.1, forward strand.
TGAGAAGTGTTCCTTCCACACCGACTCGGTCAGTTTCCTGGGCTTCGTGGTGCAGAGGGGTCAACTGCAGGCAGACCCTGAGAAGGTGAGGGCGGTTTCCGAGTGGCCGGTTCCTACCACTCGGAAACAGCTACAGAGGTTTCTGGGATTTGCATTTTTATAGAAGATTCATAAGGGATTATAGTCGGGTGGCTGCTCCCCTAACCCAATTAACCTCCACTAAGGTCCCTTTTGGTTGGTCGCAGGCGGCTCAGGCCGCGTTTCTGCGGCTTAAGAAGTTATTCTCCTCGGCTCCTGTACTGTGTCATCCCTATCCAGTTCGTGGTGGAGGTAGATGCCTCCAACTCTGGGGTGGGGTCAGTGCTGTCCCAGCGCTCGGCACGGGACAACAAGTTACACCCCGTCCTGGTTCCAAGAACGGCAAGGCCGATGCTCTCTCTCGCCAGTACGACTCCCCGGTGACGCAGTCGGTGGAGGAGAATATTCTCTTTCCCGCCTGTGTCATCGGGGCAGCCCGATGGGAGATAGAGCGGGTGGTGCGGGACGCCCAACAAGGACTACCTACCCCCGAGGGTTGCCCTCCGGGTCGGATGTTTGTTCTTCCGGCGGCCCGCACGGCCGTTCTCCAGTGGGGGCACGAGTCCAGGGTTGCCTGCCATCCGGGGTTTCTCCGCTCTCTCTCCTCCGACAGCGGTTTTGGTGGTTCTCCATGGCTGCCGACACCAAGGGTTTCGTGGCCGCCTGTTCCATCTGTGCCCGCGGCAAGTCGTCACACTGTGCTCCGGCGGGTCTCCTGCGCCCTCTACCTGTTCCACACCGGCCGTGGTCGCACATAGCGGTGGACTTCATGACTGGTCTCCCGCCCTCAGACGGTAATACCGTCGTACTGACTATTGTCGATTGTTTCTCCAAGGCAGTGCATTTTGTTCCGCTTTCTAAACTCCCTTCAGCCCTGGAGACGGCGAACCTGCTGGTGCTGCACGTGTTCCGGCTCCACGGTATCCCCCAGGACATTGTGTCGGACTGGGGACCGCAAGTTCTCCTCACGAGTGTGGAAGGCGTTTTGTCTGGCATTAGGGGCGTCTGCCAGCCTCTCCTCCGGCTACCACCCACAGACTAACGGCCAGACGGAGCGAGCTAACCAGGACCTCGGGTCGGCATTACGTTGTGTCGCCGCCGAACACGCTTTCTCCTGGTCCACTCATCTGCCGTGGATCGAATACGCCAGGAACTCTCTGGTCTGCTCCGCCACAGGTATGTCTCCCTTCCATGTGTCTATGGGCTTTCAGCCTCCACTCTTCCCGGTGCAGGAGACAGAAGTGGTGGTCCCATCAGTCCAGGAACATCTCCGACGCATCCGCCGGGTGTGGTGCGAGGCGAGGGAGGCACTCACGCGCACGGCGGCCCGGAACCGGCAGCTGGCGGACCGTCACCGCACCCCGGCTCCCGACTACCAGGTGGGGCAGAGCGTCTGGCTCTCCTCTCGGGACCTGCCCCTTCGGACTGAATGTAACAAGCTGACCCCTAAATACATTGGTCCGTATGTGATTTCAAGTATCATTAATCCGTGTGCTATCAAGCTCAAGCTACCCCCTGCTCTCAACATCCATCCGGTCTTCCATGTTTCTCTTCTAAAACCTGTTTCTTCCAGCACTCTCAACCCTCCGGCCAAACCCCCGCCACCCCCCCGGCTCATCGATGACCACCCGGCCTATTCTGTCCGGGAACTGTTGGATGTACGCAGACGGGGTAGGGGGATCCAGTTTCTGGTGGACTGGGAGGGGTACGGGCCGGAGGAGCGGTCCTGGGTCTCCCGTTCCTTTATTTTGGACCCTGAGCTTATCAGTGACTTTTACGTACGTTTCCCGGAGAAGCCTGGTGGGCCGCCAGGAGGCGTCCGTTGAGGGGGGGGGTACTGTCACGTTGTTTATGTGGTTGCACAGGGGTGGTGTTCTTCTTCCCCCGTGTCGTTGTTGGCACGGGGTTGGTTCTTGTATTGGCTCCACAGGCACTGGGATCTAGACAGGTGCGGGGCGTGGCTAGCTGGGCAGGGCTCCGCAACGAGGCACACCTGGACCTCATCACGCACCTCTTCTTAAGCCTGGCGGGGACCTCTCGTCGGCACCAGATTATTCCGTCTTATCCGGTACTTTGGCTGACGTATAGAGATCGAACCTAAATACTCTTATCTGCTTTTTGGTTCTATCTAACGTAAGTGTTTTTCTTTTCGCCGGTAGCTAATTCCTCGCCCTCAGGATTACTACCGGACTGCAGCATTCTCCAGTGCCTCCGCCAGCTACGCCTACCCGTTCCTGTCTTCGCCTGCCTCGCTGGATATCTTTTTGTGTGTGTGTTTTTCGACAATAAACCGTGGATTGTCCGAGCTGACTCTGTTTCTGCATCCGGGGTCCAAACTAACATTACCGCGAACCCTAACACAAAGCAACACAGACGCTAAAGGACTGATATAAATGTTTGGGTTAGGGTTTGTTTTATTCTTCCAACAGGAATAACCTTTAATGTGCTACACAAAGGATCAGCCACAGCGTCATTCTTTAAAAAGTGTAACACCTGCTATTAACATGCAACTACCACACTAACATTTACTTGCTTAGCATTCTAATGCTAACATGCTACCAAGGCAAATCTGCTAGCACACTATGGTACTAACGTATTTGCCACGGTCATTTTGTGATGTATAATTCTCTGCAGTTGGTTCCTGGTTGCTACACTGTGTGGCAGCCCACTGGTCCTAGCAGGTTTGGATGGGTTAAATGCAGGGAATACCCACAGGGATTAATGAAGTATCTTCTTCCTCATCCTGTAGTGCTGGTTTCGAATGATGGACCTGGGGCGCTACAATGCGGTAGATTACCATATAATGTGGGACTGGCCAGAGAAGGGCACTCTTTCCGAATGTATAAATACCTATAATGAATAAAATAATAGGCTACCTATTGTAATTTGCAGATTACAAATAGTTAAATGTCCAAAAAAGGGAACGCTTTATTAATTTATATTTGCAGAAAGTCAAAGTTCAAATATATTTGCAAGGTCTCAGATATTGACTTGGAGAAATATACTATTCCAAACAGGAGTATGACTGAATACAACCCTATTCAGGTATATGAAGAATGGATCTCAGTTTAATATTAGGAGGATTAACCCAAATATTTATGTTTCAACACAATAGAGTAACCCCATTGGACAGGTAGCTCTTCAGCTCCCAGCATGCACTGCCTGACACCTTGAAAGAGCCCAGTGTTTTTTGCCATCTCCACCATACTCTCACTTCCGTCAAGGCCAACAAAATGTCCAGACCCATGCTTTTTCAGCTGTAAAAAGGGGTGCACATTACAGGATGTTATTATTGGTGCTTTAAACCAATCGTGGCTACGGAAAACTGAGCAGCATTAGGTCAGTGCGGTTCGCCACTGCAGGATCAAGGAATGCACAGTATTAAAACACATTTAAAAACAAGACGATAAGAGCAGATACAGAAGATGTGAAACCACCAATCTATTTTGTAGTTAGTGGCGCAGTGGTTTTGAGGCACTTTTGAGGTTGTTCCCGTGTTCATTTGGGTTTTCTCCCCACCAGTAGACCTGGAGTTGGTCCCTAAGCGGTGTACTGTGGCTGCCCACTGCTCAATCAGTGGTTCTTATATAGAATTTATGCCTTGATGTGCCATTCAGGGCGCCTCCAAGGGGGGCTAGGGGTGGCCATGGCCACCATGCTAAAATGACTGGCTCCTCCCCAACTGGACTCCTTATACATTTCATATATAATCCTGAAAAGTGTAATGTCTGTGTGGACAGAGAGGGGCGTTAGTTATTCTGTATTGTATTTTGCCATTACCTATACAATGTTGCTATATTATAAAATACTGCGGTATAGCCTTTTCAGTGTGCCACCCAAAGATTTTTATTGGCACCTTCTTGGTTCACACAGGCTTTGCTTTTTGTTTTATAGTATAAAACAAAAAGTAAAGCAAAGATGGGATGGAAGGAGGAAAGCGTATAACATTTATACAGTCTTTGATTGAGCTTTCCTCCTTCCATCCCATCTCCCTGCACCAGTTGCGTAACATCATTATGATAGGCCCCGGTGCAAATATTATTTTTTTGTGCCCGGTTGCACCGTCGATAGTTACACCACTGCCCTGCACGCCTCCCACTTTGGGAACACTGTGTTAAACGCAGATCACATTTCATTGTAGACATGCAATAACAAAGTTGATTCTAATTATATCTAATTAAATGAATATCACAGCAAATGTAAGTAAGCCATTATTAGGAACTGTACCTGTGTGGCCACCAATCCAGTACCACAGGCCACGTCCAGCACCAGCGCTGCCCCGCGGTCAGCGGTGAAATGGGTGGAAACGATGTCTGCTGCGATGCTCGGTGTGCGGTAGTCCAGAATATGCACATCCTGTTTCACACAGATGTGTTTACAGTGGGAGCGAAGTATGATATATTGTATTGAAATACAGCAGGCGCTAACAAAATGCGGAAAAAAAGGCTGACAAATGATCATGTAGTAGGCCTAATGTTGGGCAACAGAATGGCACAAAAGACAGATACAGTGCAGGGCTCGACACTAAGGCTTTTCCGCTTGTCTGGGACAAGTGGATTTTTTGTAGGGCAAGTGGAAGAGAAATTTACTTGCCCCAATGGACAAGTTAAAAAAAAAAAGCTGTGTGTCTTCATGTTATGTGCCACTTATTACTCAGCTATTTTATTGTGAAACAAAACAAGCATTTTTTCCCCACGATACGTCCAACCAGCGTCCACCTCAGAATGCTTTGATTTGTTGCGCGGCGTCTGCCGGGGGCAACCCAACTCGGCTGACCAGTAAGTGACGTTAGCTAGCTAGCGGAAGCACCTGTGTAATTCACTCCACTGATGGCCCGTTGCACACGCACTCTAGTTGGAGTTCAGTGACTGCCGGGTCCGTCCTTACTACTTTCCACACTCCATTAACATTATTGCTCAATTTAACAGATGAAGTATAAATCAGTTTGGGGTTTGGATTGTGCAATGAGGGGGATATAACGAATTGCCTATTTTATTACTATCATGTAATTGTAATAATAATTACAGGGGGGGGGGGTGCTACCGGAGAATTTAAGTTGCGCCATTGTTGAGCGGGGGGGGGCGGGGGGGTGCTACCGGAGAATTTAAGTTGCGCGATTGTAGAGCGGGGGGGGGGGGGGGGGGGGGGGGCAAAAGGGCACTTTGGTCCGCTCAAAAGGGCACTTTGGTCCTTCAAAGGGAAAAGGGCAGGGGCTCGGGCACCCATAGCCCCCCCCTCTGCACGTGCCTGGTCATAACGTATGACTTTGTATGACTCCTAACGAAAGACTTTTCATTTTGGCTGATATTTACCTTTAACAGCTCTTCTAAACTAAAGTAAGATAACGTGTAACGTTAAGGCCTTTGCACACCAAGTCTGTATTTTCCACGCAATTTGTGATTTCATTAAATCAGAGTTCTGCTTTGTGAAACATGACGCTAAATTTATCAGAAGAACTGAATGAATTGTGAAAAGTCTGTTTGATAAGTTAATTCACATTTTAAATGACTGACGACGAGGCAGCAACACAAACATGCCAGTTTTTACTAGTTTGTCCTACAGTCACCTGTGTACTAATGATTTATTGGAAAAAGTATATTAATTATTTTTGTGCCGTTAATAGTGTATGTTGTGAAATACCTTTTATTAAATTGAAAGTCCTGCATTCAAAACGTATATAGGCCTAACAGTAGACATTTGTATCTGTTAAATGTAGTTAATATCATCAGATAAAGTTTTCAACTCTGAAGTACAAATTTTAAATGTTGTAAAATGATTTATGTAACAAATACAATTTTAAAAACACCTCAATAGTTACCTATTCCTATAATATTCCAGCTCATCTTCCTTGGTCAAAGGGACAAGTGCCTTTAATACAATTCATAAATTGATTCTGCTTTCAACTGTTTGTTCGTCTGAATTCTGCATTCTGCATTCGCAAACAACATGAAAAAAGTAAATTATTGTAAAATGACTCATTTTTACCCGGACAAGTGAATTTTGTGCCTGGACAAGTGAAAGGTAAATTTACTTGTCCGAAGGACAAAGGAGAAGTTAATGTCGAGCCCTGCAGTGACTGTTCTTGGTGCCTGTGTGAAGGCAGATATTTAACCTTTCATTTAACCTGCACTATGTATTTTCTTCAGCTGCAGCTACCCTGTCAAGCCACTACTTTCCATTTCTATTCATTGCTTCATTGGTTTTCCCCTAGATGCAAATGTTGTGAATATCACAGACTGTCCTCCAACTCATACGCTCACTGTTGTCGTTTTGCATGCACCCGAATTGACGACTCATTGTTCCGTTTAGCGTAACCTCCGGCCCTAAAAGGCTGACTCCACTTTTCGTTGTACGACCGTTAATATGTCACTTTATTAAGTTTTAAAAACATTTCAGGCGAGAAAGTAACAACGTGTATAGAAGTTTATCGTATCTGCTGGGGTGAGCTTGGTAACAGGTAGGATCTCGTCTCTCACTTTTTCAAATGTCCTAGTGCCACCTGACATGTTCTTTGTTCCTTTTCCAATGCAACCAATATAAGGGTTATTACAGTAATTATTCATTGATCACACGTTTTTTCATAAGCACCATTATTCTATGGATTTAGGTTAGTGTTAGCCTGGCAAGCCAGACCTACATCAGAAAGATGTAAGGTCTGGCGCAGCTCCATTGGCAGTGTGGGCAGGATAAACGGTTGTCTTTCAAGTTCCCTCTGCACGCAATAGGATAGCGCTACAACCAATCAGAGCAACGAAGAAGGTGACGTAGTCAGAGCGACGGCTCTGACTACGTAATTAATCAAAACTCAGAATAAATATTTATTTTCGAGGAAAGACTTCAGTGCCGTTCTTTGTTCTTTTCTCAAATAAAATGTTAACTTAAAGTCTTGAAGAGTCGCGGCCAAAGCCGAGTCGAAAGACAGCCGTTCGCCAGCAGCAGCAGCCATTGTTTACCTAACACGGAACCGTCGCAACTCTGTCGTCATGGTAGCCCGGCTTTCGACTCCGCCCCTCACGCTGTGATTGGCCAGACATACAAGACACACTTGGTGTTTCCAGCACCAAAAAGCGGACGGAGCTTTGCTAGACCTACACTAGCTGCCAAATAAATTTGCTGCCGCTAGGGGGTGTCTAGAGTTCTAGGCTAGGTTAGTGTGGCACCAGACCATCAATTGATAATTAAGGTTTATGTCATAGAATACATAATGTATTCTTTCAAGAAGCTTAATACATTATCTGCTTTAAAGCAGAAGTAATACATGTTACAAGTAACCTACTGTATCGTGGTACATTTACAATATTTTAAATTATAGTTCATGCCATTTTCCTAAAAATTTTGTATAAATAAGTCCATGACCCTTCATCATTAGTCGCTTATTAAATACTTCGATACGTGTGCCAGGACTAAACTTGGTTTTATAATCAAATGTCATATCTCCAGGGGCGGTCATGGAAACTTTGAGGCCCAAGGCAAAGGATCCCCCCGCGGTGATCATTTATTTCAAAAAATGATAATAACAAATCAAAAATATGATACGGGGATGATGAGTCCCCCTGGTGGCCTCGCTAGATCTATTGTTTGGATGCGGTGATCACTTATTTAAAGAATAAAAAATAAAAAAAGATACGGAGAGGACGAGGCCCCAGGCAATTGCCGGACCATGCCTAATGGTAGGACCGCCTATGCATACCTCCAATGATCCCTCAGGTAGATCTGTTCCAAACAAAAGCCTTTTGAAAGTCACAAGTTCAAACATAAAAAAGTGAGCATATTAGCAGTTTCCCTATAGCTATACTGTATATTGATGTCTAACTGGTTGAACGGGTTGATTGTCATGACTCATGTCTGTACTTGCTTCTTATGCAAGGTGCATGATAGTCTGGAGTGAAATATGTTAGGTATTAGTCTACAGGTAGGCTGCAGCTGGTGTGGTTCGAACCCAGGAACTTGGTTCTCAACTTGCTCTCGCCTCAGGACCCACATGTGTCATTAGTCATTAAGTCACGACCCACAAATGGAAAATGTATTTACTAATATTAGAGTAATTACAATGCCTTCGTGCACTGTTAAAAACATTGAGCGAACAAAAAACTGCAACAATTGGGGCTAAACTCAATGAAATATTAAACAATTGAAACATGAATTAACATTGAAACATTAGTTAAGTCATGGGCTTCTTTCTATAGATAAGGATATGGCAATCAAAAAATGAGAAGCCCTGCACTAGACTATGCTCACCCCTTGAAGTACACATAGACTGGGTTGAAAGTGAAGATGTTTCTGTCCAGTTTTGAACCACACCTATGTCTGCATATTAGTGGAACATGATAACCAGAACACTAGGAAACTACTGTATATCTCAGGTTTTATTGAGTTGGTTTTAGGCAAGGTTTCAGTTATTCAAAAACATGTACCAGGTATGACTTGTTCATTAGAAAAAAAGAAGATCAGATCCATATTGCTGTGCGGAGTAACTTGTACAGATCCTTAAGGGATTCCTGTGTGTGACAGCAGGATTTCTTCAGAGTTCAGCAGAATGTATATGCAAACTTTGCCTCCCGTTTCCACAGGTTTTGCTTCTTAAAGCAAAGAGCTGCATGGCTCTACATCAGAGACCCTGTATAAGTAGACACAGCCACTTATGTACTCCTCCTCATGCTCCTCCACTGCTCTCTCCCACTCCTTCACCTCGGTGACGTTGACACAACTCCACAGTCCTTCTTCCTCCATGAGCTTCAGCTGCTGCTCCAAAGACACTTTGTATTGCGCATTATCCCGGTTAGTTCTGGTGGTCATGCAGACAAGGCCACCTAATGGAGAGAGGTTGTAGTATACAGTCGCTTTTTTTAACAAGCCTTGCTTTTTGAGGGTGAGTGGGGTTTGGAGAGAGTAGGGAGAGGGAGGAGTGAGGAGCATAATGAACTGGTCTCACCTGGTTTGGCGGCCTTGCACAGGTTTTTGGTAATACAAACTGGAACGTGACCAACGCTTAGTGCGCCAACAATTAGGACCACATCAAATGAGCCTGCTGGACAAAATAGCCTTGTCAGTGGTAATAAGGTTTCACATGCTTTTTCACCATTATAATAACTATAACAACAACTAGTTGCTTGGTTATTCTAGAATGTCAAGAAGTTCCAAGATGGCGGGCTTGAACCTCTTTATGGTAGGGGTGGGCGGATCGATATAAATAATCGATACTATCGATGCCAAAGCTGGTATTGGTATCTGATCGATACAATTGTAATAGTATCGATAGTTTAATTCAAATGTCTCCTCTACGTTCACTATTCTTTGCTCGTGTCTCCGACTCGCCTATAATCCTGAGCAAACGCTGTTTTCACATCTTGAACGAACGCCTTGCTCTTCCTCCCCAAGCCTCCTGCCGCTCTGCTGTGATTCGTTGTCGTGCCGTCACGTGGCTCACTAACGTAACACGTAGAGGAGCAGCGGAACCCCTAGGGGGGGCTCAGGGAATGTAATTGCACAGCTATGTGTTGTTGGTTTGTTCTTCAGTTATAATTGCGTGCACATTATTTCATTTGCTTTTAAAAGCAGAAAAAAGGGAGAGATTTTTGTTATTTTTTTGTTATTTTTTTCTTGTTTTAAAAAAGGCTGTAAAGAATTCATTCTACAGTGAATAATAACTAATAATTTTGTGCACTTCAATACATTAATAAAAAATATGTCCTAAAGAATTGATCATTCATTCATAATGACATACTGTTCTCCCCTACACAAAAGATTTTTTTTTAAGTAAAAAGTATCGTATCGGTATCGGTATCGGCAATACTGACCCTATATGTACTTGGTATCGGATCGATACCAAATTTTACAGTATCGCCCACCACTACTTTATGGAGCTTCAGATCCATGATTGAAACCCTACTATAGAACAAAGAGTAATCAGCAAAAACAGCTACAATATCTACTAGGGGTGTCACGATTTTGATTTTAAAAATCGATCGAAATTCGCTTTCGATTTCAATCGAAATCAAAAGTAGGATTGACAGGATTTAGCCGTTTGTGGGGCTAGTGCCTCTTTTTTTGTTTTTGTGTTAAAACTGTTATTGCACCAATTTGGGGGAATACATTTTTGTTATTAAGTTTTTAAGTAAATTATTTTCAATTTTACCATATGGCCTTAGTGTGGTACATTCCGAAAGAAATATAGTGGTTATATCACACATACCATGTAGCCTATCTTTTTAAGAATTTGAAGTTGTCAGGGCATAAAACCAATGATCTGTTGATTTTTACCAATTAAGACTCGATTGTGTAACACAAAAACAGAAGAAAAAAAAGAAGAGCCACTAGATGACAGCCCCACAAACAGCTTAAAAAATAATTTTGATCGTTTGTTTCAATTGAAAATCTGATTAACATCGAGAGTCAAATTAAATTATGACACCCCTAATCTACTACCACAATCATCTACCACTTAGATACATATTTTACCTTTTTCATTGTAGTAGCTCTTTCTTTAGATGTAATTTGAGGTTTTGAGAGGTTTGTATTAAATAGTATTATTAGTAGTTGTACTTGTTTATTAGCATTTTATTTTACCCAATAAAGTAAAGAAGGTTGGCTATATCTATATTGGCATTATGTAGGAGGGAACTGCACGTTTCATATGACCAGATATGCATTTATTATGCAAAACTTTACCCCATTGGACAGGTAGCTCGTCCTCTCCCAGCATGCACTGCCTGACATCTTCATACAGCCCAGTGTTTTTGGCCAGTTCCAGCATAACCTTGCTTCCGTCGAGGCCAACAAAATGTCCAAAACCATGCTTTTTCATCTGTAAAAAGGGGGACACACATAGTAGATTCAAACACTATGACAAAGAGCAGATGTGTAAAGCAGTCAGTGTGCGAGCAGTCAACTGTGTTTGGACCTGTGTGGCCACCAATCCAGTACCACAGGCCACGTCCAATACCAGGGCCGCCCCACAGCCACTGATGAAATATGTGGAAACGATGTCTGCTGCTATGCTCGGTGCGGAGTAGTCCAGAATAGCCACATCCTGTTTGACACAGGTTTATTCACAGTTGTAGTTAGGTATAAGTATAATGCGTTTACATAGAGTTGAGACTGATATATCTAGCACCTGGAATAACATCTAAATAAAACAGTGACTATGTAGCACTGCACACAATTTTGAATTTGTGGAGTGACTCTAGGCCAGAGAAATCAAATATTACCTACAAGTATTTATCTAAGTGTCAAGATGTTCTTGTGGTTCCAAATAAGCAGATATGACCCAAGAGTTCACCAAGAGTGTATCTATTCTTCCAAACAACCACCTTACATTATCATAGTTCTCTGCCCACTTGTTGTAGAAGTCGACCTTATCTGCTGGTGAGATGTTCTTGTGAGCTGATAAAATAATGTCTTTCACGATGTCAAATGTCCTCGTTTCAGAAGTCATTTTAGAAGAAACCTATGAATAGAAATGGACACTAGTTATTTTGATTCCAGTACACTAAATAATTGGATATATAACTATTTATACCACAGCATTGTTAAATACTTTATCCTGATTTGTCAATAACGTTCAAGGGTGTGCATTATTTTTCAATAACAAGACACATCAATCAATGCGCTACAAATCCAACATTAAAAACAACAACATAACTCAACTCAACATAACATCAAATTGGTATCACCGGAGAAGAATATTGTAATTTCAGCTGATTAAGTTGATAAAAAAAACAAAAACGTTATAGGTGAAAGTAACTAATATCTAATCATTGTTGGCAACTGTGGTATAAGTGGAATAAATCCCTCTGGGTTGTCCAGTTGTTATTGGAAGTAATGTACGACACCCAAGTACTTACACATAGGTGTAGATTTCAGGGGGGACGCAGGGGATATGTCCCCCTCAATATTAAGAACACGTGCATCTTATCATAAAGGGTGTGTGCACCCCACTACAGTGAGTAGTGTTCATTTAGCTAAAGTTTGCTATTTAGTTAGCTAACATTAACACCTGAGCTCTTAATGGATACATATTACTCAAGCATCAAGCCATGTCCAACTTACTCTCATTCATAGACCCAAAACCTCTCCAGGTGAAAATAAATACAAATTAATTAGTCACGAATCATAATTAATAATGAAAATGTATTACAAGAAAATAGTAAACAGTCCCTCACTCATTCCCTCCTTCCATCCCTCACTCATTCCCTCCCTCTCTCCCTCATTCCCTTCCCCATTTATTCCCTCCATCACTCACTCAGCCCTGTTGCAGGAGGGGGAGGTCTACACACCCCAACAACAAAACCAACCGGCTCGACAGGGTTACCACTTCCAATCCCACACACACTCACACACACTCACACACACACACACACACACACACACACACACACACACACACACACACACACACACACACACACACACACACACACACACACTTACCCTTTTAGGCAACAGAAAGTGTTGACCATGAGCAGAAATGTATGGAGTCAAATTGATGCCAAAAGTAATGTCTGCGTAAAATAAAATTTGTAGGCCCCACAATATTCAAATGAGACGTTATGACCACATAACACCATCGCAGTGTCATTCAAAATCTGACTGTCACCATTAATTACCAACTAAAATATGCACATTAGTTTTCGATGACATACGGTGTACCTGAGCTGTTTCCTCTTACGGTTATAGCAGTGACCTATACTTTCCTCAGACGACTTGAAGGTTGTTTTTTACATAATCATAACTTTAAGCATATAGACGGTTCACGGTTTCATTGTTTGAATAGCAAATATAAGAGAAGAAAAATATACTTACAAAAAAACCTGATACGCCAGCAACGACCACAACGACTCCACTCCACACGGAACTGGTTTACACTGACACATATACCCAATATCATCTGGTGGGCGAAGCATGCTCAGTTCAGACAAAGCAGTGGGCTTTGCATAGTGCAGCCTTGGTGCTTAATTGTTAGATGAATACCTAACCTATACCTATCTAACTGTCATGGTTTGAGTTTTACGTTTCTGTGTTGTTGCTTGTTTTGTCCCTTCTCGTTTCCCCTGGCGTGTAGGTGCAAGGTAGTGGGCGTGGTAAGGTTGCCGGCACATTCAACGAGGCACACCTGGCTCTCATCATCAATCACTCCTCCTATATAACCCCGGTTCAATCTCCACTCCAGTGCCGAATTATTACAGATGTCACGTCAGTACTCATCGTGTGTTCTTCTCGCTCACCTTTTTTGTCACTACTGGCTCTAGTGTGTTTTTGTGATCTGACTGACAGTTTCGTGTTTTTCTCCCGGTGGCTCTACATGCCTTAGGTTTCCAGTGTGCCGCGTGCTTATGCCGTCCGCCGAACGCCGTTTCCAGCCTACCGCGTGTCCCCCTTTCCTGGCATCCTGTGTCGGCAGCCTTCCCGTCTGCTGCCCTCCCTGCACGCCAGCGTCCTTAGTTATATCCCCTCCGTTTTTGATCCTTGTTTGATAAACCCTTTTTTCACCATCACCTCTCGTTGTCTCTGTCTCTGCTCCGGGGTCCTACTATTGCTAAACCTAACAGAATAATTCGGCCACATGGACCCCGCAGAGACGGAACAGCTGAGACACGCTATCTCCAATCAGGGAATACGCGTTGGTCAGCATGAACAAGTGTTGGTTAGCGCCATGGACAGCATTAATGCGCTAACAGCTAAGGTTGAGCAACTTAGCAGCAGCGTTAACCAAATGCTCACGGCTCTTTCCGGTGTTAGCTCCTCCGGCGGGGTTTCTAACGCTACCGCCGCGGCCGCCTCACCCGCCGTTTCGCCATCCCCTCCAGTGCCTAGTCCTGTGCATATCAGGGAGCCTCATATCCCCACTCCGGTTCATTTTTCGGGCGAATTAGGAAAGTGTGGTGTTTTTCTGCACCAGTGCTCCCTGGTCTTTTGCCAACAACCGCTCACCTACCAGACTGACAGTTCTAAAATCGCTTTTATCATGGGATTACTCACTGGTAGGGCAGCCGAGTGGTCCGTCGCCATTACCGCAGCTAACGCACCGTATGTATCGATCTACCAGCTCTTTCTCTCTGAAATTCGAAAAGTTTTTGATCACCCGGTGCAGGGTAAGGAGGCCGGTAAACGGTTGCTCGCGCTCCGCCAGGGCTCGGCTTCCGTTGCCTCTTACGCCGTGGATTTCCGCATCTTAGCGGCGCAGTGTGGCTGGGGTGAGGTAGCTCTTCAGGGGGTTTTTCTCGATGGATTAACTGAAAGACTAAAAGACGAACTAGCGGTACGCGATGAGACTTCCTCCTTGGAGGATCTAATTGCGTTAGCCGTTCGATTGGATAACTGTCTCTGCGAGAGACGGAGGGAGAGAGAGGATTCCCTTCTTTCCCGGTCTCGCTCCATTAACCTTCGCTCCGGAGCTGCCGCGGAGGACTTCACACCGGTCGACCCAACAGCCACCTCCAGCCCTGCTACGTCAAACAACCTGGGTGAGCCCATGCAGCTCGGACGCATGCGTCTCACGCCGTCCGAGCGGCAACGCCGGCTTCGTCTTGGTCTCTGCATCTACTGTGGTCAGGCCGGACACCGTCTCGCCACCTGCCCGTCCACGCCAAAAGACCAGGCTCATCAGCGGCTGGGAGGGCGCTGATGAGCCACACAACCACCTCCAAGGATTCAGCTACCAGGCTCACGCAACAGGGTACGCTAACCTGGCAGCAGGAGACTGCCACCGTTCAAGTTTTGATTGACTCTGGTGCAGACGATAACTTTATTGACTCAAATCTCTCCTCTCAGCTAGGTCTACCCCTAGAGACGCTACCTGAAGCCAAGGACGTTTTTGCGTTAGACGGCAGATTGCTGGCTCAGGTTACACACCGTACTCAGCCATTTTCACTGCGGCTCTCCGGTAACCATCACGAGATAATCACGCTATTTGTTATTCCGTCCCCGTCCACTCCTTTGGTCCTCGGTCTCCCCTGGTTAAAGTTACATAACCCACTCATTAACTGGGCTAACTGCACTATCTCCAACTGGAGTATTTTTTGCCATTCACATTGCCTGCACTCCGCCACTCCCAGTAATCCAGTCTCCTCTCCCATTCCTGTTGAAACTATTGACCTCTCTACCGTCTCCTCCGACTACCATGATCTGCAAGCAGTGTTCAGTAAGGACCGGGCGTTAACCTTACCTCCTCACCGCCCGTATGACTGCGCTATCGAGATCATTCCGGGGTCCACGCTCCCCAGTAGTCGACTGTATAACCTGTCTAAGCCCGAGAAGGAAAGTATGACTAAATACATTAATGAATCACTGGCAGCAGGTCTCATCCGTCCCTCTTCATCCTCCACGGCCGCAGGTTTCTTTTTCGTGTCCAAAAAAGATAAGAGCCTGCGGCCGTGCGTAGACTACCGGGGCCTCAATAACATCACAGTAAAGAATAAATACCCCCTTCCTCTTCTCGATTCGGCGTTTGGGTTCGAGCACCAGTCGGCGATCTTTACAAAATTAGATCTCCGTAACGCCTATCATTTGGTGCGCATCCGCGAGGGCGACGAGTGGAAGACCGCTTTCAACACTCCACTTGGTCAGTTCAAATACAGAGTCATGCCGTTCGGACTCACTAACGCTCCCGCGGTTTTCCAAGCCCTTGTCAACGATGTTCTCCGCGACATGCTCAATCTGTTTGTGTTTGTTTACCTCGACGACATTCTGATATTTTCACGCAACCTGGCCGAACATATTCAGCATGTTCGGCTTGTTCTCCAGCGACTCCTGGAGAACCGGTTATATGTCAAGGCAGAGAAGTGCGCGTTCCACGTTTCGTCCGTGGAGTTCTTGGGATTCGTCATAGAAAAGGGGCAACTTATGACGGATCCCAAGAAGATCCAAGCGGTGGTGGAGTGGCCAGCCCCATCCACTCGCAAGCAGCTCCAGTGGTTCCTCGGGTTCGCTAATTTCTACCGCAGGTTCATAAGAGACTATAGCCTGGTAGCCGCCCCACTTACCCAGCTCACCTCGACCAAGGTTCCCTTCGTGTGGTCTTCTGCTGCCCAGGCAGCATTTAACAAGTTGAAGCTTCTTTTTTCCTCTGCCCCTGTTCTCGCTCACTCGGATCCGTCGCTCCAGTTTGTGGTGGAGGTGGACGCCTCCGATACGGGAGTCGGAGGAGTACTGTCACAACGGTCCCCGGACACCCAGAAGCTCCATCCGTGTGCGTTCTTCTCCCGCCGACTGTCTCCAGCAGAACGTAACTATGATGTTGGCAACAGAGAGCTATTGGCTGTGGTGTTAGCGTTGCAGGAGTGGAGACACTGGCTGGAGGGCTCCTCCCAGCCATTTATCGTGTGGACCGATCATAAAAACTTGTCCTATTTACGCTCTGCCCATAGGTTAAACTCCCGTCAGGCTCGGTGGGCACTGTTCCTGGGCCGTTTCGAGTTCACCCTCACCTACCGTCCAGGGTCCCGCAACACCAAGCCCGACGCTCTCTCCCGTCAGTTCTCCCCTCCGGAGGAGGAGGGGATCGTGGAAACCATCCTCCCGAGTGCCTGTGTGGTCGGAGCGGCCAGGTGGGAGGTGGAACAGGTGGTCCAGGAGGCCCTTCGGAATCAACCGCAGCCAGAGGGATGCCCTCCAGGGAGACTCTTCGTGGCGGCGGAGGCGCGATCTGCGGTCTTGCAGTGGGGCCACTCTTCAAGGATCTCATGCCATCCAGGTTTCCATCGCACCCTGGCCCTCATCCGACAGCGTTTCTGGTGGCCGTCTATCTCTCCTGATACCAAGGAGTTTGTCGCCGCCTGCTCCGTCTGCGCCCGCGGTAAGGCCTCCCATCGCCCTCCTGCCGGCCTACTACGCCCTCTTCCTGTCCCCCAACGCCCCTGGTCGCACATAGCCGTTGACTTTGTGACCGGTTTGCCTCCCTCTGAGGGGAACACGGTCGTCCTAACTATTGTGGACCGGTTTTCCAAATCGGTGCATTTCGTTCCACTGCCCAAGCTCCCCTCAGCTTTAGAGACTGCGAACCTCTTGGTTCAGCATGTGTTCCGTCTTCACGGGATATCCCAGGACATTGTGTCAGACCGGGGGCCGCAGTTCGCATCACGAGTATGGAAAGCCTTTTGCCAGGCGTTGGGGGCAGCTGTTAGCCTTTCATCCGGGTTCCACCCCCAGACTAACGGCCAGACGGAGCGGGCAAACCAGGACCTGGAGTCAGCTCTCCGTTGCGTCACCGCCCGTCATCCAGCCTCCTGGTCCACCCACCTTCCCTGGATCGAGTACTCTCATAACTCCCTGGTCAGCTCCGCCACAGGGATGTCGCCATTCATGTCTGCCAACGGTTTCCAACCCCCATTATTTCCCACGCAGGAGGCTGGTGTTGCGGTTCCCTCGGTGCGGGAGAATCTACGGCGTGCCCACCGAGTCTGGAAAGAGGTTAGAGCAGCCCTTGCACGCACCACAGCCCGCAACCAGCGCCTTGCAGACCAGCACCGGGTTCCAGCTCCCAGCTATCAGCCAGGTCAAAGGGTTTGGTTGTTCTCACGTGACTTACCCCTACAGGTGGAGAGCAGAAAGCTCGCCCCCAGATTCATTGGACCGTTTGAAATCGACCACATAATAAATCCCAATGTTGTAAGATTGAAGTTACCTCCCAGTCTCCAGATTCACCCAGCCTTCCATGTCTCGTTGCTTAAGCCTGTTACCTCCAGTCCATTCAGCCCTCCGGCCGACCCCCCACCACCCACCCGGCTCATCGATAACCACCCGGCCTACACCGTCCGGCAACTACTGGACGTCCGCCGGCGGGGCCGGGGGTTCCAGTTTCTGGTGGACTGGGAGGGTTATGGCCCGGAGGAGCGTCAGTGGGTCTCTCGGGCCCTCATCCTGGACAATACCCTCATCACAGACTTTTACAGACGCTTTCCTAATAAACCGGGCAGAACGCCAGGAGGCGTTCGTTAAGGGGGGGGTACTGTCATGGTTTGAGTTTTACGTTTCTGTGTTGTTGCTTGTTTTGTCCCTTCTCGTTTCCCCTGGCGTGTAGGTGCAAGGTAGTGGGCGTGGTAAGGTTGCCGGCACATTCAACGAGGCACACCTGGCTCTCATCATCAATCACTCCTCCTATATAACCCCGGTTCAATCTCCACTCCAGTGCCGAATTATTACAGATGTCACGTCAGTACTTATCGTGTGTTCTTCTCGCTCACCTTTTTTGTCACTACTGGCTCTAGTGTGTTTTTGTGATCTGACTGACAGTTTCGTGTTTTTCTCCCGGTGGCTCTACATGCCTTAGGTTTCCAGTGTGCCGCGTGCTTATGCCGTCCGCCGAACGCCGTTTCCAGCCTACCGCGTGTCCCCCTTTCCTGGCATCCTGTGTCGGCAGCCTTCCCGTCTGCTGCCCTCCCTGCACGCCAGCGCCCTTAGTTATATCCCCTCCGTTTTTGATCCTTGTTTGATAAACCCTTTTTTCACCATCACCTCTCGTTGTCTCTGTCTCTGCTCCGGGGTCCTACTATTGCTAAACCTAACACTAACAAAAGCCAAAAAAAAATGGCACAGCATGGACTGCGGGGTGTTGCATGATAATGGTAAGTTGATAAATAAAAAATAATGATGTTGTCATAAGGTTCACTACTACGGTTGCCAACTCCCTGAAAAATAAATAAGAGACACCTCATTGGCAGGGCCGGCCGACCCGATTGCCTTCACCCTTCCTGGCGTGGTGAATTTTTTTTAGCCCCTATCAATCTGTGCAATCTTTTTTTTTACCCCCTATCTTAATGAGTGCCATAGTGGAGAACATGTGATGCAGTGCCCTATAAGGTGCCCTTACAATGGTCTAAACTTGACGTTCCCTATGGGGGCCCATCCAATGGAAAAGGGTGCCGTTATGAAGTGCCCTCTATGCCGGCCCTACGTGACAGTGTCCCAAAGGGTGCCCTTTCCTGTAGGGAAAATGGGATGCAGTGCTGTGAGAATGCCCAAATAGGTGCCCATCTAATGGAGAAGTGTGTGGGGGGGGGGGGGGCTCTAGAGTGGCAAAAATGAGACTAAGTCCCCTATTGGCTGCCCTTCACATGGGAACAAAAATGATTGAGTGCCTGATAGGATAAACTTGAGGTTCCCTATGGTGCCTTTCTGATGTAAAAAGCTCATGTGTTTTTGCAAGGGGTCGATAAGTTAGGCTAATATCTAGCTAGCATTTTGATGTACCGTAATCTCACCTGCACTGTCCTTGTTTTTTATTTTTCAATGTACCCTTTAGGTTAGGTTAGATTGTGTAAGATTAACTGTATTTGATAGCAAAAGACAAAAGACAATTCTTGCCAACGATGACACAATAAAGTTTAAAATACTCATTCCCATTGTTAAACATGTACATCTATTCCATGTGTTCAGTTTTATCCAGATCGCCTCTAGATGTTCAGATGTCAGAGGGGTCTTAATACAGTCTGAGAGGTAACCCTGACATCCGACTATTGTGTGATCCATAATGACTACTTATACAGTGTATATGGACACTACAAGTGCTTTTATAGATAGCTGTATCACATGAGAGAGAGAGAGAGAGAGAGAGAGAGAGAAAGAATGGGGGGGGAAAGAGAGAGAGAGAGAGAAAGAGAGAGAGAGAGAGAGAGAGAGGGATTTGAACAGCATCTGTCGGATTCCTTAAACCGTCTAACCAGTTTAACCTGGGGGGGGGGGGGGGTGCCATCAAGCGGGATAAATAAGGAGCAGTCTGGCTTATTCTGATGTTATGATTATTATCTTAATTGAGCATAGCGTTAGTTCAGGCAGGCCAAGTCAGGCTCAGCTCAGTACAGATATCACAGTAGTCATATCATAGTCATAGTTTGCCGCTTTTAGGTTTACGTTGCGTATGCAGAAGCGCTTCAAATATGTAGTATTATTATAGACATACATCAGCTGATTCCCCTAGCTTCCTATTGGATACCATACACAGTCAGCTGACAGCTCAGCTGACTCCCCCTCAAACACCCATTATAAATAATGGGTGTTTGAGGAAATATCATTCTTGGCACCTTATTTAAGCTGCTTCAGCCTGCCTATCTTCGCTGCTTCCTCTGCTAGCTTTTTGCAACCCACCTCCACCCCAGCTCCTCCTTTTATGTTGTATCTAATTAATTAATGTCATTTTCTGATTGTCATTGATGCTTGCTCTGTTCTGTACCCTGGGGGTCTCTGCTGCCGCTCTCCTTGTCTTAAACCTTTCCATGTATGCACATGGAAGGGCAGGGAGGAGTGCTCTCCCTGCCTTAAGGCTTTCCACGTAGGCACGTGGAAGGACAAGGAGGTCCCAGAACAGAGCCATACCGCCAAATGTAATATTCTGCAAATGTAATATTCTGCAATGTAATATTCTGCTTTAGAATAAAAGATTATTTTGACAAAACTGGTCCTGACTGAATTATTATTATTATTATTACTATTACTATTATTATTATGTCACAAAGCTGAATTTAGCTCATGATTCGTAGCTCCTTATTCACAGCTAGTGATGTGCGACCGTGAGTCGATTTTTTTAAACAGTTTTTATAATGACAAACTGGGAATACTTATAAAGAACAACTGAAGTAATATGGTGGAAAGCACCCACAGGTTTAAGGACTTTACAAACTGTGACTGTTGGCACTACGATGATGAATTAAAAAATGAATGCTAAGAAAATAATTGACTAACCTTGCATCTGATTCCAATGGCTACTCTGCACTCTCTGCACACTCTTGCGCAGCACTACGTTTTAGTAGCTACTCCAGTTTTGATTGTCTGCGTCGATTGTTCTCTGCCCCAATTGTAAATCAATTTGGACAAAAGTGTCTGCTAAATGACCAACAAAAATTACATTTCAACTTTATTTGACAAACGACAAAAGAAAGTCTCTACAATCCAATTACACTCAAGTCACAATCTTTGTGATGTGAGTCCCCATCTTTGACATGTAGCATTAAATCTGCATGTATTTCACCTTTAGCCTACCACAACACATATTGCCCTATAGAGGAGACACCCTGTATAAGTAGACAGAGCCGCTCATGTAGCCCTCCTCGTGCTCCGACACTGCTAGTTGAAACTCCTCCACCTCGGTGACGTTGACACAACTCCACAGTCCTTCTTCCTCCATGAGCTTCAGCTCCTGCTCCAAGGATGCTTTGTACTCCATGTTGTTCTGGATGCTTCTGGTCGTCATGCAGATGAGGCCACCTAGTGGATAGAGGTGGTAGTACAGTAGTGTCACGTGGGATTTCATCTGCTTCATTAGGTCTAACCTATGTCCACCTACAGAAGAAATATTTGTGCTTTAACCTCTTCATCACTAGGCCTATTTCTCAGGTTTTTGCCGAAAATAACATGCCCAAACTGAACAGACTACATCTCCACAACTACAAGGGCTTTTAAGTTAATCTTGGTACCAACAGTGAAATAATCAATGTGGATGCTACTGGATCAGAGTGAATAAAGCTAGAACACAGAATAAATGGAAGATTTAATTTTCGCCTGAAATAGATTTCATGTTTTAGTGTGAATATCACCTAGTGCATTATCAGTTAGCAGCTCAATATTACTATAGGGCCATAGCACAACATCTGATGAGGGCCTGGGTCAGGATTTGATGCCAATGAAGTGAAGTATAGAGCAAAGATACAGAGGATTTAGTAGAGATTGGTTTAGGCGGAGTTTCCAAATAAAACAATGAATCCAATGCAAACCAATGCAAAAATGACAATACAAACATGATAAACACAGACAGGTGAATATCTTGAGAACCCATTGTTTTAATCTGATTTGACTCCTCTATTGAAAGGTCAGAGACAATAGAGTTGATTGATGATACCAAGCCCAACCATCGCAGTTGCACCATCCGGCCACTAGATGGCGATAATGAACGTGTGCTCTGATTGAAGGCACCTCTTTTCTTTGAAACCCTCTTACCTACTATACATGATTGTAAACATGATTGGGAGGGTTCAAAATGTTGCCAAGACACTGAATTATCTGTTTCTGGTGGTTTTAGGTGATCAAACACAACTCAGTCTCAGCTTTCATATGATAGTTTGTGTAGATAACATGTCGGGAAAAAGATCGCTATTGCTGTGCATTTGGCCATGCACAGTTATGAAAAACATAACTCTTGTTCATTCTTTTGTTTGAGGTTGGAATTGTGTTTTGTTTAGCTAAAAGTGCTTATAATAGCCAACAAGTTTACTTTCTCACATGTTTAAATGCCTTACGAAGGCTTTGATTTCGGGATTACGTATATGGGCAGTCTCGGGATGAAGAGGTTAATGGACATTTTTGGATATTAAAAATTGTTTAAGATATTTGCACATTGACAAAGAGGACTCGCCTGGTTTGGTGGTCTTGCACAGCTCTCTGACAACAGAAATCGGAACATGACCCACACTTAGTCCTCCGACAATTACAACCATGTCAAATGGACCTGCAGATTAAAGACGTGATCACAACAGAAACAAATATTACTATAATACAATGAGCAAAAATAAATATTGAACAAAATCAATAAGCAATTTCAGCTAGATATAGTACATGCTGGAAATAAAGATGTTACATATTTAACTAGAAAATGTGTAGAGCACAGGCTTCTGCTGGGGCCAGCAACACGAAGGCCCTTCGTGTAACGCTTTTCATTATCATGATAATGCTAACTTGCTAGCATGCTAATGCACTAGCACACTATTATATAAGATTATATAAGATTACCATATAATGTGGGACTGGCCAGAGAAGGGCACTCTTTCTGAATGTATAAATACCTATAATAAATAAAATAATGGGCTACCTATTGTAATTTGCAGATTGCAAATAGTTAAATGTCCAAAAAAGGGAACACTTTATTAATTTATATTTGCAGAATGTCAAAGTTCAAATATCTATTTGCAAGGTGTCAGATATTGACTTGGAGCAAATACTATCCCAAACAGGAGCATGCCTGAATACAATCCTATTCAGGTATATGAAGAAAGGACCTCAGTTTAATATTAGGAAGATTAACCCAAATATTTATGTTTCAACACAATACAGTGACGCAAAACTTTACCCCATTGGACAGGTAGCTCTTCAGCTCCCAGCATGCACTGCCTGACATCTTGATAGAGCCCAGTGTTTTTTGCCATCTCCACCATACTCTCACTTCCGTCAAGGCCAACAAAATGTCCAAACCCATGCTTTTTCAGCTGTAAAAAGGGGTGCACATTACAGGATGTTATTATTGGTGCTTTAAACCAATCGTGGCTACAGAAAACTGAGCAGCATTAGGTCAGTGCAGTTCTCCACTGCAGGATCAAGGAATGCACAGTATTAAAACACATTTAAAAACAAGACGATAAGAGCAGATACAGAAGATGTAAAACCACCAATCTATTTTGTAGTTAGTGGCACAGTGGTTTTGAGGCATTTTTGAGGTTGTTCCCATGTTCATTTGGGTTTTCTCCCCACCAGTAGACCTGGAGTTGGTCCCTAAGCGGTGTACTGTGGCTGCCCACTGCTCCTGGTGCTGCTAGTGATGGGCTCAATCAGACTATTTTAGAATACAGAACAGGAGAGCAGTAGAGCAAGTCTTGATTCTTGATTTTCTTATACAGAATTTATGTCTTGATGTGCCATTCAGAGCGCCTCCAAGGGGGGCTAGGGGTGGCCATGGCCACCATGCTAAAATGACTGGCTCCTCCCCAACTGGACTCCTTATACATTTCATATATAATCCTGAAAAGTGTAATGATGTGTGGACAGAGAGGGGCGTTAGTTATTCTGTATTGTATTTTGCCATAAACTATACAATGTTGCTATATTATAAAATACTGCGGTATAGCCTTTTCAGTGTGCCACCCAAAGATTTTTACTGGCACCTTCTTGGTTCACACAGGCTTTGCTTTTTGTTTTATAGTATAAAACAAAAAGTAAAGCAAAGATGGGATGGAAGGAGGAAAGCTCAATCAAAGACAACATTTATACAGTCTTTGATTGAGCTTTCCTTCTTCCATCCCATCTCCCTGCACGCCTCGCACTTTGGGAACACTGTGTTAAACGCAGATCACATTTCATTGTGCAATGACAATAAAGTTGATTCTAATTATATCTAATTAAATGAATATCACAGCAAATGTAAGTAAGCCATTATTAGGAACTGTACCTGTGTGGCCACCAATCCAGTACCACAGGCCACGTCCAGCACCAGCGCTGCCCCGCGGTCAGCGGTGAAATGGGTGGAAACGATGTCTGCTGCGATGCTCGGTGCGCGGTAGTCCAGAATATGCACATCCTGTTTCACACAGATGTGTTTACAGTGGGAGCGAAGTATGATATATTGTATTCAAATACAGCAGGCGCTAACAAAATGGAAAAATGTTGGGCAACACAACAAAATACAGATACAGTGACTGTTCTTGGTGCCTGTGTGAAGGCAGATAGGCTACCTACATACATACACACATACATACATACATACATACATACATACAGACGTATGCGTACATACAAAACATACGTACATACATGCGTACATACACACACACATACATACATACATACATACATACATACATACATACATACATACATACATACATACATACATACTGTACATACATGCGTACATACATGTGTGTGTGTATATATATATATATAGGCCTATATATATATATATATATATATATATATATATATATATATATGAAGAGCTCTTTTCCAAAACGCATTAAATCCATTTTGAGAGTTTTCAGGAAAACACATTCTTTTACCTAGACCCACACATGTTTTGGTTAGAAACGGCATCTTGCAGTACATTTTAAACAAGGAAATATAGTGATTTGGCATGAAATGTTGATGGAGTAGTGAATAGGTTCAGTGCACAGCAAAATGGCATAGTAAACTCATTTTTTTAAATTTGGAAAAGAGCTCTTCATATATATACACACAAAAATGCTGCCCCAAAATGCATGTCAACTCTTCCTATGTTCCACAGGGCAGCTGCTCGACTTGGCACCCTCGACCTATCCTGCACAACCTGCTCTCTCAATGACGGCTGAAGCGCCAACCTAAACTTCTAGTCCCGCTCCGAGCACAAAATGGCACCTCGTCCTTCTATGACGAGTGCACTCTTCTCCACACTCTTACACTTACAGATGCTGCTCCATCTGTGGGTTTTGGGGGTATTTTCAAGGACAACTATACTGTAATGATGCACACATGACTGGTCTCACCTTGCATCAACTGCTGCTGAGGCGTTGAATACTGTATAGCATGTCTCTTCCATTCTGATACTAGACCCCCTTACGCTGCTAATGTATAACCCTCGACAAGGATATTGGCTATAGATGCGCTCTTGGAGTATTCACTCTCCGCTTATATTTGTTCTATCAGACCATGCTGGTCGCGTAATTCACTGGGTATAAAAATTGCTATGCCATTGCTGGCTTTCGCCTATAGCTGGGTGTGACTGAAAGCCATCGCTGGCTTTCAGTCAATTTGCCGTAAGCCATTGTATTTTATTGTATTGCTGGGGTTTTCCATCTGCTTCAGGTCAAGTTAGTCAGGTCAGGTTAGTATAACTCACTAGGTGAGTCACTGCACTCCTGTTCAGATTATCCATGTCATGTATGTACATATGTTTTGTCAATCAACCTTTCACAAAGTGTTTACTCACTGCTTAATATTGGCTGTTGCTGTGTTACATTGCTCTGTCACATTCTTGATGCTCCACCAATCGTCCTCTCAGAGGTATTTCAAGCATTACATCCATGGTAAGTCAAAGAATACATTCATCAGTCAAGCATTTAGCTGCTGGCGGTGTCAGCCCGCGCTCAACAATCGCGCAACAGAAATCCTCCGGTAGCACCCCACCCCGCTCAACAATCGCGCAACAGAGCCCCTGCCCCTCAGAGGGTCTCCGCACGGCCCTGCCCCGGACCCCCCTAGGTAGAGCCCCCCCCAAGGGCGTAACTTTGGGTCTGCCATTGGGGGGGTTAAACTCGCGGCAAATTTATTTATTTATTTGTTTATTTATTTATTGAGTCATTTTCTTGTGTAAAAGGTGACATGCCAATTTGCCGTTCTTGTATTAGAAATACATTGCGATACTTTTACTGATTTTGGCTACTTTTTGACTATTTATGCCATAATGACACAGTAGTTAAATGCAGTGTTTAAGCACTAGCCAACAGTGGCAGCTTCCACCTAATTGATTTTGTGTGTGTGTTCACTATCTTATGAAAAAAAACACAAGAACTTAAAGATTAATCAATTGCATCACTGTATTGGCACCTACATGCAGCAAATGTATTATGCACAATTCAACTCTCGGGTTGGGTCTCGGGTTGGGCCATACCAAGTAGTCGGTGGGCGGGCGGGGAGGGGGGGGTACTTTACAGATGATTAAAACATGATACTATCTTGCTGCCAAATTAAATTAATAAAGAAAACAAACAGAATATTTCATATTTTTCTGAATTATGTGTGATGATATTGGGGGGGGTTATATTAGCTGGATCTGATTTTTGGGGGGGTCATGACCCCCCTAACCCCCCCGCAAATTACGCGCCCCCCCACATAACAAATCCCAATTTAACCCCTGCATACATATATATATTACCTGGTCGTAGTTTTTTGCCCACTTTGTATAGAAGTTATTCGTATCTGCTGGGGTGAGCTTGTTAGCAGATAGGATCTCGTCTCTCACTTTTTCAAATGTCTTGCCACCTGACATGTTCTTTGTTCCTTTTCCAATGCAACCAATATAAGGGTTATTACAGTAATTATTCATTGATCACACGTTTTTTCATAAACCCCTTGCAAGGGATTCTCAGCAACACCATTATTCTATGGATTTAGGTTAGTGTGGCACCAAACCATCAATTGATAATGAAGGTTTGTCATAGAATACATCATTTATTCTTTCAAGTAGCCTAATACATTATCTGCTTACATGTTACAAGTAACCTACTGTATCATGGTACATTTACAATATCTTAAATTATAGATTAGACAAGCAGATTTGGTTTGCGATTAAATAAAAAAAATATTCATGCCATTTTCCAAACATGTTTAAATAAGTCCATGACCATCCATGTCATACCTCCAATGATCCCTCAGGTAGATCTGTTCCAAACAAAAGCCTTTTGAAAGTCACAAGTTCAAACATACCAAGTGAGCATATTAGCGGTTTCCCTATAGCTATATATTGATGTCTAACTGGTTGAACGGGTTGATTGTCATGACTCATGTCTGTACTTGCTTCTTATGCAAGCAAGGTGCATGATAGTCTGGAGTGAAATATGTTAGGTATTAGTCTACAGGTAGGCTGCAGCTGGTGTGGTTCGAACCCAGGAACTTGGTTCTCAACTTGCTCTCGCCTCAGGACCCACAGTGTCATTAGTCATTAAGTCACGACCCACAAATGGAAAATGTATTTACCAATATTAGAGTAATTACAATGCCTTCGTGCACTGTTAAAAACAAAAAACTGCAACAATTGGGGCTAAACTCAATGAAATATTAAACAATTGAAACATGAATTAACATTAAAAAATTACTTAAGTCATCGGCTTCTTTCTAAAGATAAGGTTTGGCACATGCTATACTTCCCACACAAAATGCCCTCAACCCACCAGTTGAGAATCCCTGCACTAGACTATGCTCACCCCTTGAAGTACACATAGACTGGGTTAAAAGTGAAGATGTTTCTGTCCAGTTTTGACCCACACCTATGTCTGCGTATTAGTGGAACATGATAACCAGAACACTAGGAAACTATATCTCATTTTTTATTGAGTTGGTTTTAGGCCAGTTATGCAAGGTTTCAGTCATTCAAAAACATGCACCATGTATGACTTGTTCATTAGAAAAAAAACGTAAAGACGGGAGCTTCAACTTGTCAGATGACGTCAAAGGTCCTGCCAAATACCAGCAATCCTTCCATGACCACCGGTCCTGTCCTGATAGACTCATCAAAATCCATATGAACATGATCAGACCAGTATGGCTGTGCGGAGTAACTTGTACAGATCCTTAAGGGATTCCTGTGTGTGTCAGCAGGATTTCTTCAGAGTTCAGCAGAATGTATATGCAAACTTTGCCTCCCGTTTCCACAGGTTTTGCTTCTTAAAGCAAAGAGCTGCATGGCTCTACATCAGAGACCCTGTATAAGTAGACACAGCCACTTATGTACTCCTCCTCGTGCTCCTCCACTGCTCTCTCCCACTCCTTCACCTCGGTGACGTTGACACAACTCCACAGTCCTTCTTCCTCCATGAGCTTCAGCTGCTGCTCCAAAGACACTTTGTATTGCGCATTATCCCGGTTAGTTCTGGTGGTCATGCAGACAAGGCCACCTAATGGAGAGAGGTTGTAGTATACAGTCGCTTTTTTTAACAAGCCTTGCTTTTTGAGGGTGAGTGGGGTTTGGAGAGAGTAGGGAGAGGGAGGAGTGAGGAGCATAATGAACTGGTCTCACCTGGTTTGGCGGCCTTGCACAGGTTTTTGGCAATACAAACTGGAACCTGACCAACGCTTAGTGCGCCAACAATTAGAACCACATCAAATGAGCCTGCTGGACAAAATAGCCTTGTCAGTGGTAATAAGGTTTCACATGCTTTTTCACCATTATAATAACTATAACAACAACTAGTTGCTTGGTTATTCTAGAATGTCAAGAAGTTCCAAGATGGCGGGCTTGAACCTCTTTATGGAGCTTCAGATCCATGATTGAAACCCTACTATAGAACAAAGAGTAATCAGCAAAAACAGCTACAATATCTACTAGGGGTGTCACGATTTTGATTTTAAAAATCGATCGAAATTCGCTTTCGATTTCAATCGAAATCAAAAGTAGGATTGACAGGATTTAGCCGTTTGTGGGGCTAGTGCCTCTTTTTTTGTTTTTGTGTTAAAACTGTTATTTCACCAATTTGGGGGAATACATTTTTGTTATTAAGTTTTTAAGTAAATTATTTTCAATTTTACCATATGGCCTTAGTGTGGTACATTCCTAAAGAAATATAGTGGTTATATCACACATACCATGTAGCCTATCTTTTTAAGAATTTGAAGTTGTCAGGGCATAAAACCAATGATCTGTTGATTTTTACCAATTAAGACTCGATTGTGTAACAAGCTGTCAATGCTGAATTTGTTTTAACACAAAAACAGAAGAAAAAAAAGAAGAGCCACTAGATGACAGCCCCACAAACAGCTTAAAAAATAATTTTGATCGTTTGTTTCAATCGAAAATCTGATTAAATCTTGACCTTAACATCGAGAGTCAAATTAAATTATGACACCCCTAATCTACTACCACAATCATCTACCACTTAGATACATATTTTACCTTTTTCATTGTAGTAGCTCTTTCTTTAAATGTAATTTGAGGTTTTGAGAGGTTTGTATTAAATAGTATTATTAGTAGTTGTACTTGTTTATTAGCATTTTATTTTACCCAATAAAGTAAAGAAGGTTGGCTATATCTATATTGGCATTATGTAGGAGGGAACTGCACGTTTCATATGACCAGATATGCATTTATTATGCAAAACTTTACCCCATTGGACAGGTAGCTCGTCCTCTCCCAGCATGCACTGCCTGACATCTTCATACAGCCCAGTGTTTTTGGCCAGCTCCAGCATAACCTTGCTTCCGTCGAGGCCAACAAAATGTCCAAAACCATGCTTTTTCATCTGTAAAAAGGGGGACACACATAGTAGATTCAAACACTATGACAAAGAGCAGATGTGTAAAGCAGTCAGTGTGCAAGCAGTCAACTGTGTTTGGACCTGCTTGGCCACCAATCCAGTACCACAGGCCACGTCCAATACCAGGGCCGCCCCACGGCCACTGATGAAATATGTGGAAACGATGTCTGCTGCTATGCTCGGTGCGGAGTAGTCCAGAATAGCCACATCCTGTTTGACACAGGTTTATTCACAGTTGTAGTTAGGTATAAGTATAATGCGTTTACATAGAGTTGAGACTGATATATCTAGCACCTGGAATAACATCTAAATAAAACAGTGACTATGTAGCACTGCACACAATTTTGAATTTGTGGAGTGACTCTAGGCCAGAGAAATCAAATATTACCTACAAGTATTTATCTAAGTGTCAAGATGTTCTTGTGGTTCCAAATAAGCAGATATGACCCAAGAGTTCACCAAGAGTGTATCTATTCTTCCAAACAACCACCTTACATTATCATAGTTCTCTGCCCACTTGTTGTAGAAGTCGACCTTATCTGCTGGTGAGATGTTCTTGTGAGCTGATAAAATAATGTCTTTCACGTTGTCCAATGTCCTCGTTTCAGAAGTCATTTTAGAAGAAACCTATGAATAGAAATTGACAATTGTTATTTAGATTCCAGTACACTAAATAATTGGATATATAACTATTTATACCACAGCATTGTTAAATACTTGATCCTGATTCGTCAATAACGTTCGTCAATAACGTGCATTATTTTTCAATAACAAGACACATCAATCAATGCGCTACAAATCCAACATTAAAAACAACATCATAACTATCGACCACCACCTTGACAACGCAAAAACGATATTATCAAAGTGGTATCACCGCAGAAGAATATTGTAATTTCAGCTGTTTAAGTTGATAAAAAAAACAAAAACGTTATAGGTGAAAGTAACTAATATCTAATCATTGTTGGCAACTGTGGTATAAGCAGAATAAATCCCTCTGGGTTGTCCAGTTGTTATTGGAAGTAATGTACGACACCCAAGTACATTATCCTTACACATAGGTGTAGATTTCAGGGGGGACGCAGGGGGGTCTGGTACCCTAGACTTTGCCCCCCCCCCCCCCCCCCCCCCCCCCAAACGAGACGTTATTGACCACATAACCAGGGGTGAAAAACTGATATCAACTAGGGGGAGACAATTACATGGGGGGGGGGGGGGCACCAAAAGTAGTGCTGCAACTAGTGTTGCTTTCGTCAACGAAAATTATGACGAAATATCGTCGTCAACGAACTTTTATCACGTGACGAAAACGAGACGCAACGAAAATGGGGGTCACGTGACGATAACTAACATCTTTTGGCTGGACTAGCCAACTTATAGCTACTTATTGGAGTCAGCCACCAACGACAGACTGTCAGACACGCACTGTCAAATCTTTTGAAATTTGAAATTTAAAAACGCGCTATTAAGTGTCTATAATGAGCACAAATACTTCCATTGCGTATTATTAATATTATCGAAATTACTTTGTTACGTTTACAGTGATATATTGGGGGGGACAACAGAAAAATATACTTACAAAAAACGTGACATGCCAGCCACGACTCCACTTAGGCAACTGGTTTACCTCGACACCTGACACCTGGCTGCAGGCTAGGATAAACCAGTTCTGGGCGACGCATGCGCACAAAGCAGTGGGCTTCGCATAGTGCAGCCTTGGTGCTTAATTAAGATGAATACCTAACCTCTATACCTATCTAACAAAAGCCACACAAAAATGGCACAGCAATGGACAACAATGATGTTGTCATAAGGTTCACTACAGTTAAATGATTAAATTAAATTTTAAATGCCGACCATTTGATTTCACTCAGGTGAGTGATTTAACTTCCAGCATTGTGATGGGTGCATATTTTGTGTAGGCCTATGTATTTTGTTTGTTAGAGTGACATGCCCCACATTAGAAGGTGGTGGTGGTGCCTCCATCTACTGGAGGAAGCAGAAAGGTATCCATATCTGATTATTGTAAAAAAAATAATAATAATAATAATAATAATAATTTAAAATAATAATAATAATAAGTAAGCCATATTTGTCTGTCAAAAGCCTATGAACGTCTGTGCTTAGCCTGGAGAGATGCAGCCAATCTTTAACCAGGCAAGCAGTGGCAGAGAACCCTCCGGCAGCTACGTAGGGATGCTCTACACCAGTAGAGTATCCCTCCAGCAGCTATGGAGGGATGCTCTACACCAGCAGAGCATCAGGTAAGACAAGCCGCTGAGGCAGACCACTAAGTCAGAACACTAACACTACGGCTAATCTTGATGGTATAACACTTAAAAGTTTTGGTGGTGGTGGTGGTAATATAGAGACTGTGGGTGTTGGTAATCCAGTAAGTTGATAAATGACATATTAGAAATGTGGTGTCTCTCTTCTACAGTTTTATTTTTTTTAAAACACTGTATGACCATAATACAACTTGCATTCATTAGGGCACCTTAGCTGTGGAAACTGCATGGTATGACCACTTAACATTAGTTTTTGTAGTAGGAACATATTTTTAATATCTTGAAAATAATCGTATCCCTTTTTACAGCACTTTACACACCCTTAAGCTGTGAGGGACCGTGCTGTACAGTGATTTTTCGAACAGCTAAAAGAAAAGGCCTTGTTGGGCACGAAGTTAAGCTATTTTTATGAAATAATACTATAAGTGACATTACACTCGGATATGCTTCAGTTGCCAAAATATCTCCTGGAGGACATACTTTTCGAAGTGGAAAGCCCTCCAGACCCTGGCCCTGATGTGCTCTAAACTTTACAACCTGGCCACCAGTGAGCGCTTCAGGAGAAAAGCCCACTTCCTCTGGCTTGACTGTAAGTAAACAAATGATGATTCTTATAGTGGCACAAGGGTTATAATGTTTCGGCATATTTCTCACAATAAGGCATAGTATTTAGTTTGACAAATCTCAAATGTTGATTTACAGTGGTCGTCACATGGATTAGATTCTCGATCACATACCAGCAGGAGTTCAGGAGGATGTACGTGCTGGAAACCTGCAGGCAGTGCAAAGAGGTCTACAAGAACTGCATACCGGGGTACTACCTACTGCACTTGGAAATGTGGTCGCTTGTTTCAGTAGTCACTTATTGCTAATAAAAAGTAATATGCATATTGTGCATGAAGCAGTGAATGGTTTTACTGTCTGCAACCAAAAAGCAATGTACAGTAAATGTATGACAACAAATGAAGAGCATATTATTGTTTTCTTGTTGTTATCTCTACAGGCTATATTGGAAGAGGAAGAAGGGGGGAGTTGCAGGGTCCGTGTACGAAGTATAATTCATTTACAGTTGTTCACGTTGTATAATGAAAAAGGCCAGTTTCGGGGGTATTGCCTAATTTCATTGTCCGAGACGTGCAATGCAATTCAGCGCGCCAAAGCGTCAGCTTGTTCCATTCATAGACATATATACATAGACGCCTCATGACGTGATGGAACGTAACCCAGCGTCGCCGCCATATTGGTAGGGGGTCCTCACTCTAGTCTAGCATAGGAGTCAACGGGAGAGCAAGCTATGCCAGTATGTTGTGCAGTTTACGGCGCAGTATTGACACCAGATCGTGTGGGATTACCTTTAACAAGTAAGATTGAACAATAATTCTTATTATTTAAAAAATAAATAAATAAATAAAATAAAATTCGTCCTGTATCATAAATAAATCTCTGCCATTTGTAACAAACCAAACCGTGTGAAAATCCGGTAAAAATTCGGGGAGTTATGCTTATTATTGTAGTTGGGGATACGCCTTCCTCCGTAGAAATGAATGCACTGGGGGCGCACTGGGCCCCCTGCCAAGATGGCGGCCGCGCTGCTACGTCAGCTCTAACGGGCAGCGTCAGACTATGAGGCGTCTATATGTCTATGGTTCCATTATCCAAGTTGTACAATGAAAATTGAACAAGGAAGTCGAGAGCCGGAAATAGAGACAGCTCGCCTTCAAAGTAAAGCTCGCCTTATAAGTAAAAGTCGTGCGTTTTGAAGCGTGCATTTAATTTAAGGAGCGCTAAACTAAATAAATAAACAAATAGCCTCAATCAGGGGTCTTCAACGTTTTCCAGTAGTGCCATGTATAAATGTACCTTGTTATTGTGCATTCAATACTAAGATATTGAAATAATACACAGGTTCATATATTCATGTGCAAGGTACAGTGAGTAGGGTGGCCATGCCACTGCCATTCATAAACATAATGTAGCGTCCGCCAGGACGCGTTGGAAAGACGACGCAGTGTTGTTCAGCAAACAACATTTATTGCTGCAACAGAACAGGTTACTGTCGGCCGTAACCACGCCAAAACAACTCCAACATAAAGTTAGCCGTAACTCTCTCCTAATGTTCCTCGCGCTCAACCCAGGCTCGCTCACGCACGCACACACGCACGCGCACTCACACAGCCCTCATTCCGTCAAAAACTACAACACCACACCGGATCTAGAGCGGAAACAAAACAGGCACGCCGCACACACTTGTTTAAGAGTAGTAGACGTTACGTTTTGAGTGGATGGTTCCATTGACAAGACCAAAGTGATCTGTGTGTTTTGTCGTTGTGAACTGAGCTATCATCGCAGCACGTCCAGAGCCTGGGTTGAGCGCGAGGAACGAGAGAGTTACGGCTAACTTTATGTTGGAGTTGTTTTGGCGTGGTTACGGCCGACAGTAACCTGTTCTGTTGCAGCAATAAATGTTGTTTGCTGAACACCACTGCGTCGTCTTTCCAACGCGTCCTGGCGGACGCTACATTATGTTTATGAATGGCAGTGGCATGGCCACCCTACTCACTGTAGCTTGCACATGAATATATGAACCTGTGTATTATTTCAATATCTTAGTATTGAATGCACAATAACAAGGTACATTTATACATGGCACTATAGGACCAGTTTAATATAAAACACAATTTTACACAACATAAGTAGGGGTTCCCGCTCCATCTCTCTATCAGTTTGGGGGTCCTTGGCCTGGAAAACGTTGAAGACCCCTGATTGAGGCTATTTGTTTATTTATTTAGTTTAGCGCTCCTTAAATTAAATTCACGCTTCAAAACGCACGACTTTTACTTATAAGGCGAGCTTTAGGCTACTTTGAAGGCGATTCCGGCTCTCGACTTCCTTGTTCAATTTTCATTGTACTGTACAACTTGGATAATGGAACAAGCTGACGCTTTGGCGCGCTGAATTGCACTGCACGTCTCGGACAATGAAATTAGGCAATACCCCCGAAACTGGCCTTTTTCATTATACAACGTGAACAACTGTAAATGAATTATACTTCGTACACGGACCGTTGCAGGCCTTTTATTCAGATGACAGTCATCCGGGCTTTTGCAGCAATTTTTGTCAACTTCGTTTAGGGCTGAGTGAGTGATGGAGGGAATACATGAGGAAGGGAATGAGGCAGAGAGTGAGGGAATGAGAGGGATTTTGTTAATGCATTTTCATTATTTATGATTCGTGACTCTTTATTTATTTATTTTTACCTGGAGAGGTGTTGGGTCTGTGAATGAGAGTAAGTTGGACATGGCTTGATGCTTGAGTAATATGTATCCATTAAGAGCTCAGGTGTTAATGTTAGCTAACTAAATAGCAAACTTTAGCTAAATGAACACTTCTCACTGTAGTGGGGTGCACACACCCTTTATGATAAGACTAAATGGCTGTGTTGGTAACATTATTCGGCAGTAAAAGTATGAAAATAGTTGCCGTTTCATGAGCATTTAAATCATCACACATGTGGATATAGGAAATACTGCAGACGTTTATTATGCAAATAACAATATAGACGGTACGCCACTGCTGTAACGTTACTCCATAACTTCGTCTTGTCGATACCAGACTCTCTGTCGATGCCATGTTCGGTTAACTGCGCATGCGTCGTCCAGAACTGCTTTGTCAAAACTGCGCATGCGTCGTCCAGAACCGCTTTCTCCGAGCTTGCGGCCAGTCGAGTCTCGCGCATGCCAGTGGTGTGTCGCATTCTAACGCATGCGCACTTCGCAGAGACGCCGTTCTGTTTCCCACCTGTAGAGTCCGTCAAAACAAAAGCTCTTGGAAGTCCCCACAAAAATCAAGCAAAACAGCTAAGCTAACTGTAGCGTAGTTACTCCTGATGCTTAAGTTACCCTCTTCCGCGTTGCAATTAATACACAACCAAGTGAGATAGCTGTCGAGTACTACATTGGCGTGGCGCAATTATGGCGATTTGTCAAGACTGCAACTTTTTATATTATTTATTTTGGTCTGTTTTCGTGGCATAGCTGGAAAGCTAACGCTAGCTAGCTAACTCCCCACACACACTTCTACGAGTCTTACCGTGTCCAGTGTATAACTACAGAAATACTTTTTTTTTTGCAGCGGACTAGGCCGTAATTACCTCCTTGCTTAGGTAAAGTGTCGACATTGTACAATGTAATCTGTTGTGCACACAGTTTAACGTGCCATGCTGTACATGTAAATATATCAAACGCGTCGCCCCACGCTTGTGTCACAGATGGATCTAGTTTTCACCAAAGTCGATGTACTCGTACCTGGTGCTAGTGGCCTGGGCAGTAATGTACGTAATGTAGACCGTCTGATTTAGTAGAATAACGGTTTTTTTAAATTATATATTACAGTCTGTGCTAACGTCAGACCGCCAAGATGTCCATACTGGGCTTAAAGAAGAAACAACCGAAGACATTTAAAGTCAAAGTCATCACCATGGATGCTGAAATGGAATTCAGCTGCGAGGTACCGACTTGCCTTCAATATGGTGACTCCTGCCTAAGCCTTCTCTGTGTTTCAGTTAGGCTGCTGCACAAGGCTCAGTCTGAAAGAAGAGAAACACATTTAGCTAATTGCCAATTAGATACTGTGAATTGTACTGTGGCTTCTAAAGTGTGTGTGTGTGTGTGTGGTGGGGTCCATAAGGTATATGGAGATGTATATAAGATAACGTCTTATCTTAAGATATTTGTTGTCCTTTTTAAGTTATCAAAATACTTTTTAAGTTTACTAATAGCATTTCACTTTGTCTTATCCACACAAAAACTCAAAGGCTGTGTTTTTCTTTCTTGCCGTGTCCCTCCTGCAGGTCAAGTGGAAGGGGAAAGACCTTTTTGATTTGGTGTGCCGAACAGTGGGTTTGAGGGAGACCTGGTTCTTTGGCCTCCGATACACCGTGAAGGACACGTACGCCTGGCTGAAACCTGAGAAACGGGTAAGCCAAACTGAGATTTTCCTTCCTTTTTAATTTATCTTCAGTTTGTCTTTTAAAAACTCTGCATGCATTAATTTCCGACTGCTAGAGGGCAGGAAGCGAACTACAAAACAATTCAATGCTGCTCTTCACCCCCTCCCGAGCCTATCTTTCCCCAGGCAAAACCGAACCTCTCTCAGTACAGAGGCCTGATTGGGACATTGATATCCACAAATCCATAAGGGATTTGATTAAACACATCTACCTGTTGACTGCTGTTTGGAACTAGCACTTTCAGTGTATTGCGTATTGAAAAAAAGTAAGCTATTGCTGCCCTACAAAGGCAAAACGCTGTAACATCATGTTTGGTCAAAAATGAGTTAATGTCATTTTTGGGGTATTTGAGACCTCCTTTATCATGTGAATAAATATCGTGAGTCAATTTGATTGTTTTAACGAGAAAATAAAGGGCTATGACAACCGTAACTTCCAAAACCATAGGAGAAACCACAGCAGAACAGATGTTACGGTTCTTAGCCTTTGTTCCGGCACGCTGAAGTTGAGTTAAGGTGTTCTGACTTTGTTTAGCCAGGCATCAAGAGAGATGTTACGGTGCCGCCGTGATGTTACTGTACTCTGGCTTTGTCATACTGTCAAAGTTTGCCGCTCTTTAATTGTCACCAAGGCACGTAACATACATACCTAGGTCTATATAATTTCAAACAAATACCAAGATGACTAGACCTTGGTTAGGTGTTCTTATAATGGATGTAAGTATGGTGAACAGCAAGCAAATATTGATTATATGTCAGTTACTGCCTTTTGCCTTTGCACGACTCCTCATTTTTGGCACATAATACAAAGGCAGAGTACAGTAACTGCCAAACAAGGGTCAATGTGAGCTCAAGATTTTTTGCATACAAACATTTCTTCATTATAGCAACTAGTTGTCAACTTTTGGGAGTCCTACCTACAATACTTTTTTCTGGACAAAACAGAAACTTTAAAGTCATTTTTCTCAGTTTCACACTCTGGCGAGTTAAGGTATTTTGCCTTTGTAGGGCAGTATGCTATGGGGCCCCATCAAAATAAACAGAGTTAAATAAATCTATGAAACAAAATAGGTGGCTCAGGTTTGTGTGATTAGGCCCAATGACAATGTTTGTGTTCATGAGAGTATCTGTAAAAGTCCCTCACTCAAAATGATGGAGTGCAGTTTTAAAGATTGCTAGTGAAATAGATGATGGCGACACCGTGCAGTGCCATTTTGGAGTTTTCTTCATTAATATGATAATATTTCTGTTGCTTTTTGGAATTGGAAAGTCCATTGCAGTAAAAACGTTTTTACTGCAATGGAAATGGTAGCAGTAACGGTCGCTAATGGTGTTTACTTTGGCAATACGGCTCTTCAATACGCCATCGGGATTGTGGGATCTGACTGGCTGAAGCCTATCCAATCGGCTGCAAAGTAAAGTTGACTGATGACGCCCCTCAACAAACACTGACAGCAGACTTTTCGGTCCTAAATGAATGAAGCGAATATGGTCTGCTTGTGCGAGGCTACACCACTGGTGAAATGGAGCAAAATAAATATCTGGGAAATGATGCACTCCAGCTGATTCAACACTCTGAAGTTCAATTTGTGTGGTCTTTTCTCATACTGTTGTGTGTTTTTGATAATGCAGGTCTTGGATCAGGAAGTTCCAAAGGACTCTCCCATAACATTTCATTTCCTGGCGAAGTTCTTCCCAGAGAAAGTAGAAGAAGAATTGGTCCAGGAAATTACCCAACACCTCTTCTTCCTTCAGGTGAGGAGGTGGCTGTTTCTGCTCATTGTAAAACACTACTATGGGAACATGATTATTTAGCGCTGAATTCAGTAATAACTAATATTACAGTTCTTAAATGATCTTGATCAATGTTCTCCAACAGCATTTTACAAAATGGAGGAATTAAAGGTGCTCTCTATTGCTATTATTAAACATTATCTAATTGGGTCTCTAGCTAAGGTGAGGACACAAATGATACCATTCATTTCTCAGCATACCTTTTGTAGTGAGCATAAAATGAAGCCTTTTATTAAAACTGGAGCCCATTTAGACTGCAGTTAGAAATGCAACGTTAGTGTTAGGTTTATGTATATCCCTTGTTCATTGTGTGACTTTAACATAATTGTTCGATAGGTGAAGAAGCAGATATTGGATGAAGAGATCTTCTGCTCTCCTGAAGCCTCTGTTCTGCTAGCATCGTACGCTGTCCAGGCCAAGGTAACAAGCTCTTACCGAATCAATGCTTCCGTCATAGAAACGTTTGCTGCTCTGCAGTATTGGATATCAATAAGGAAGCTCAAGGCCTAAATCTCAAGTCATTTAACTCACAAGTAATCTAAGGGCAGTTCAATGCTGTTGTCTGTGTTTGTATGTGTCTGTTACCTGTCTCTCTTTTTCCTCCATCTGTGTCTTTTAAAAACACATTTTCACAGTATGGGGATTATGACCCAAACTTCCACAAGCCTGGGTTCTTAGCCCAAGATGAGCTGTTGCCTAAAAGGGTAAGTGTGTGTGTGTGTGTGTGTGTGTGTGTGTGTGTGTGTGTGTGTGTGTGTGTGTGTGTGTGTGTGTGTGTGTGTGTGTGTGTGTGTGTGTGTGTGTGTGTGTGTGTGTGTGTGTGTGTGTGTGTGTGTGTGTGTGTGTGTCTTGCCCTCTAAACCCTTCTTGCCTGCCCCAGGTTCTGATGCAGTACCAAATGACAGCAGAGATGTGGGAGGAGAAGATCACAGCTTGGTATGCAGAGCACCGAGGTATTGCCAGGTACTACATCATTTATTCTATTCCATTCGGGTGTGCAGATGGTGTTAACCTAGATTCCAGCACCAGGGGTAGACATAACTCCTCTAGACGGGGGGGGGGGGGGGGGGGGGGGGGGGGGGTGAACGTTTTCAATGTTTGTCCCTATAAAACCCTATAAAAAAACGCCGCCGGCGCTCTCTTTATAAACAAGGAAGCGGCTCGCGCCACTGAGGTGCAGACTGACCAATTAAACGCTCACAGAAAAGGCTATCGACCAATGACGGTAGCTCTAGGGTTGGGCGATGTCCCTTAAATTGGCATTTGACGATGTTTACAGTAAAACATCGTGATGGACGATGATATCGTCGTCGGGGGGGGGGGGGGGGGGGGGGCGTTAATAGGCGGCCCATGAAGCGGGCCGCCTATTAAAACGGCATGGACCAAGCGGTTTTGGACCAGGAAGGAGACATGAACACTTTTAATAAGCGTATTTAACCGTATAACTGCACACAACTTTATTTAAAAGCAATCAAATGGAAAACATGTTTGTTTGTATTCTGGTGTCCGGTGCGTGTGGATGTGCGGCTCCTCCGGCGGAGCGGTTCATGTTAATAGCGGAGTCCGGGAGGGTTCACCTTCACGGCATAGTTACAAGGGATGTGCGACTATCGTTTCAAAAAATACTAAAGTGTTTTTTACAGTTAGAAAGATATTAGATATTCAACCGATATTCACGCTCCGAATTACAGCGATCAGACACGGGGAACTAAAGCCGCGATCACCGGTATGAGTCCTGTGTGTCTAGCGGTGTCTACCTGCCCAGGTGTCTACCTACCTAGGTGTATTGGTCAGTATTTCTGCAGCGATGAGTTAAATCAGGGCTTGTTGCGACCACGGATGTATTCGGTTTGCGATGCTCATGCCTTGTTATTTTTATGTTTTACT
Source organism: Merluccius polli (assembly GCA_030340625.1). Classification (NCBI taxonomy): domain Eukaryota; kingdom Metazoa; phylum Chordata; class Actinopteri; order Gadiformes; family Merlucciidae; genus Merluccius; species Merluccius polli. The sequence continues at coordinate 69,366 of JAOPHQ010002329.1, forward strand.
TTTTGCTCGACTAATGAAAACGTATTCGACTAAGCCTCCGTCGATCGACTAAGCCGACTATTAGGGGGCAGCCCTAGTTAACTTACAGCACTTTATATGGACCATTAGTTATATTTTCAATTTATTTACAGAGCAATCCCTGCAAAGTTTTTAGGTAATAACTATAGAAGAGACTATAGGATTAGTGTGTGTCGGACGAGGGGGGCGTGGCTAGTGATGGACGATGGAGAGCCACCATCGTGATGTCAGTCAGCCATCACACTACCCTAGGTAGCTCTACAGTCGTATGCTGTTACCGTATGCAGGTAACTCCCCCTACTCACTGCCACTCAAAGCAAAGCCAACAGAACTGAGTAGGGGGGGGGGACTAGTTGGTGAGTGAACGCAATGGAAATTCCGATGTTGCATGTTTGAAAACAAAATCCCGGACGGCCACAAATAAATCAATGTATGGGAAACACTGCAGACTTGTGGTCCGAGTCGCAGTTGGGTTGGTTGGAAACGTCGGGCGAGTGCGGGTCTTTTATAAGTGTAACTCCACTGGCAAGTGTGCGCGTCTCTCTCTCGCTCTCTCTGCGTGTGTGTGTGTGTGTGTGTGTGTGTGAACGAGAATGACAGGGAGAAAGAGTGCTGTGCGGAGATGAATGAACGGAACGATATTTATGTTTTTGGGGTTTTTGAAAAAAAAACCAAAAAACCCGGAATCAATTCGTGGCGCTCGATGTTGATTCTGTGGCGCTGCGCCACACAATGGTCTATGTATGGGAAACACTTGTGTATGTATGTATGTATGTATGTATGTATGTATGTATGTATGTATGTATGTATGTATGTATGTATGTATGCCTTCATTGGTTGTTGTTCTTATTGTTATAATAGATTGTTGTTGTTATTATTAAAGGTTTTTTCAGTATTAATTAGATTGTATTGTTGTTTTTTAACCCCTGTAGAGATGAAGCTGAGATGGACTACCTCAAGATTGCCCAGGACCTTGAGATGTACGGCATCAGCTACTTTGCCATAACTGTAAGTCTTGGTTATTCCAATGCCCCTTGGACGCTACAGCTGTGTATTCTTTGCTATATGGGTAGCAATCCTAAGAAACTATTATCGATAATATAGTATCCCTTTAGACTAATATAGTATCCCTTTAGACTGTGCATATAGTATCCCTTTAGACTGTGCATATAGTATCCCTTTAGACTGTGCATATTGTCACATGATGCTACACACTCCGTTATGCTATATGTCAATGTGTCCAAGTAAAATACATTTCTGAACTGTAGCAAGGCCAAAGGGGGCATCCTAGCAAATGAGATACTGCCTCAATGTGAAACCTACAATCCACAACAAATCCTAGCCAGATCACAGTTGCAGAATATTAATAATGTTCATTAACAATAAAAGCATTCTACCAAAACAAATAAATGTGATTCACTTCGGTAATTGCATCGCTGGCTATCAAAATATGTTGTGAGCCATTTAGGTGAATTAATGCCATCAATTTAGGCAAACGGGATTATTGCTATTTGAGGGAAGTGGTGGAGGAACACAAACAGTGAGTCCATTTAAGTCACCCGACCAAATTCATAAAAACAACTTTGCAGTACTTCAATTTGTAGGTGTAACTCCTTACAGTTACTCTACCGACCACAGGTACCACAGCCAATCAGCACACGTGTTGATTGCTTGCCTACTTCCTGTTTTTGTCCAAATGATCCATGACAGCAAAACAAGAGAGACACTGACCTGCTGCTGGGCGTGGACGCCCAGGGTCTTCACATCTACAGCCCCAACAGCAAGCTCCAGTCGCTCCAGTCCTTCCCCTGGAGCGACATCCGCAACATATCGTACAGCGAGAAGGAGGTACACACTGGGTATTATTGGATAGATTCTGGTGATGCAACATTATGTTTCATGATCTGGACACTTTCTTCCAAAGCGGATTGCAACCTTCAATCCTAATGGTCCCCATTTTATTTAGATGCATTGCAATTGTAATCATACTGCAATGCAATATACTGCAGTGTAAGCTCACTGTCATTTAATGAAAGTGTCAAAAAAAGTTTAGATACCTTGATCTGAATACAGAAGCTGCAATACTACTGTATACTATAATATTACTGTATGATAAAGCATACAATATTGTAATAAAACCTAGATGACAATAGACGTAACTATGCCTTAATATCTTTCATTTGGTTTTAAATATATTAAACAAGACCACAGCACAATTCAGTTGTGTTCAAAGCATTGATAGATAGAATTGATAGTTGCAGGTCATCAAATGGTCTTGTTATCCAAATCCTATTGATTAGACATACTCCCATACCCTTCACGAGTTGGGGAGATAGTGATTTGGCTACGGACGCTTATTGAATTTGTAACAAGGAAAATAAAGTGTGTTCCTAACGGCTTGTCTATAATAACCGTAAACCGTTTATAACTTTATTCCCACAACGCAGTTCACTATAAAACCCCTGGATAAGAAGAAAGACGTTTTCAAGTTTTACTCATCCCAACTGCGTGTCAACAAACTTGTGAGTTGGGAGCTTAATTGATCATATGGAATATCTCAACATTGAACATTGCAACACTGATTATGGGTGGAACATATAAGCATTGGCTGCAACTAAAGATTATTATCAGTCTATTAATCTAAAGATATTTTTTTCGATTAATCATTTTGTCTAGAAAATATATCGTAAATAGTAGCAAATGCCGTCACAAGTTACCAGAGTCCAAAACAATGTCTTAAAATTGCATGCTTTATCTGACAAGCAGCCAAGAGTTCCTTTTATAATTATCCATGAAACAAACATTTCAATTTCTGAAGCATCAAGCAGCAAATGTTTGGTATTTGTACTTGATAAATTATGATTATTAAATTACAAATTTCACTCGATTAATGTTCTGTCAATCGACTAATCGTTCCGGGACTCTCCCAGATCCTGCAGCTGTGCATCGGCAACCATGATCTTTTCATGAGGAGGAGGAAGGTGGACTCCATCGAAGTGCAGCAGATGAAGGCTCAGGCCAAAGAAGAGAAGGCCCGCAAGAAGGTCAGCTTTTTAAAAAAAAAACGACCCTAACCGACCACCACTAGCCATCGTGAGACCACCCTGATCTCGCAAGTTCACATTCGGTTTCTCTCTGCAGATCGGTCTGGCCTCAATCCAGTTGAAAGCCTTTTCCAAAAATGGAAAAATGATAGGACCAATCAGTGCTTGCGGAGGGAGTTTCAGTTCATGACAAACAAGGAGCGCTGCAGTCTTGACAAATTTAAAAAATAATGGTGGCACCCAAGGAAGTTTTAGAAATCTACGGAGCAGTCAAAACAGTTTTTATCCAAAATAGACTGAATACAGAGGTTAAAAGATGAACAGAAATCGGCACGGAAGGCTTTTTTCAGGTTAGACTGCGTTTGCTTTACTTCCAACCCCATTAGAGCACAAGGGTCAATCTGATTGACTGGAGTTTTTTGAGCATCGTAAGCCCACGGCCATATTTGGAAATCAATTACTGCCCAGCCAAGGCCAGACTGATGGTTATTGCAAAACGTGAATATTTGGATGGTCTCGCAAGGCTAAACCACCACCACTATCATGCCGTCACACTACAATCTGCTAATGTACGGCAATATACAGTTAATGATTGTTTATATATGCTAACCCTAACCCCATTCAAATAATAGTTTGAAGTCATTTGGAGTCCAATAATGATTCATATGAATGCAATGTACTACATACATTGTGCAAAAACGATTATTTTCATAGTCGATTAATGATAATTGTTTCAATTAATCGATTCATCATTTAGTCTACAAAATGTTATAAATAATAGCAAATGCCATCACAAGTTACCAGAGTCTAAAGTGATTAAAGTGAAGTCTTAAATTAGCTTGCTTCATCTGACAAGTAGCCAAGAAAAATTATTAATGTTATAACGAGCCATGAACCAAATATTTGAATTTCGGAAGCATCAAGCAGCAAATGTTTAGTATGTGTACTTGATAAATGACTAAAACAATTAATTGATTATAAAAATTTGATTTGATGAATTAGTCGGTTGACTAATCGATGAATCGACTAATCGTTGAAGCCCTAGTTTTAATCCTTCGCTGACTCTCCCTCTCCAGGTGGAACGGCAGATCCTGGAGCGGGAGAAGCAGATGAGGGAGGAGGCAGAGCGGGCCAAAGAGGAGATGGAGAGGAGACTCTTCCAGCTCCAAGATGAAGCACGATTGGCCAATGAGGCACTGGTGAGGGCGGGACTTCCTATCACACAATGAACTTCACTGTGCATACGTCACGTACGTGGCCACATTCACTCTACATAGTTTTCAATTTCAAGTAGCATTCAGGCAATGTAATTTAATACATTGTATTTACCTTTTATTTGTCATCCCTGACAAATAAAACACAGTGACAAGTGATGTTAGCATTGGTTTAATAGGGAGAGGTTAAAGGTAGAGATGTGCATAGTCTTATTTAACAGTTTGTCACTTTTTTATGAATCAGTCTGCAAGGATGGATGCAAATCATCATACCTGATGATTTTATCCAATCTTTTCTGAATCTTTTTCCGCAGACGGAAATCCGGTAAAGCTGGCACGGCTGATGTGTATACTTCCATAGGAACACATTCAATCGTTTTTTTCAAATAAACATCCATACAGACATTCCTACTGGTGTGAATAGACTTTAAGGCCAGACATATACTTGTTTTTTAACCACGCATTTGCGTAGACAACCAGCTGCTTTGTGAAGGGTATATGTACTTTGCATGTTACTGGAGGATTCCACTAAAGGTGCACCAGAGAACTCATGGCGACACTCGAGGTGCTGCTATCTTGTTAATTCTGAGATCACGGCAGAAAAAGCAGCAGCGGCGGCGGCATTGTCTTCAAAACTTCCCGCCATTCTCGTTGCTGCTGATGTGCCTACTGACCTCTGACCCTGTCACAGCCCCATACTGCCCCTACCTTTCATGTGCGCATTGCATCTTGCGGACGCGTAGTGTTCATTTCTGAGGACATGAACAACCAATGCTCCAAACGGACGCAGGATACATGAGGCAGCCATCATGCGCACGCAAATGTGTAGATAAAAGCAAGTATATCTCTGGCCTAACAGGGAAATGTGTGTAACGCAAAATGAATATAAGCCACAAAATAAGCCCTGTTCCCTACTTAATCGCCAGCTGCGGTCGGAGGAGACGGCAGACCTGCTGGCGGAAAAGGCCCAGATAGCAGAGGAGGAAGCAAAGCTGCTGGCCCACAAGGCAGCCGACGCAGAGCAGGAGAGGCAGCGGCTGGAAGTGACAGCCATGAAGACCAAGGAGGAGAAGAGGCTGATGGAGCAGAAGATGAGGGAGGCGGAGCAGCTGGCCGTCAAGCTGGTGGAGCAGTCCGAGAGGAGGTCTGCACCCATCCCGCTTTGTATTGTTTTCCTTTTCCAGGAAGTGCTTAATTTACACATTTCCTGTAACAAAGCTAAGACATATTTCGGTAAACATCGGGGAAAAAATGTAGAATTTAGATATTTTGTACAGTTCTGGGGACCTGGGTAAATGTTTTTGTTTTGTTTCAACGCCCCACATTTCATGGCCATATTCTCAGAATTGTACAATTCAAAATGATTTAGTGAGGCTCACTTTTGTACTTTTCATATGAACATTGATCATCCAATATTTTATGTAGTACTCAAACCAGTTGGTTATACACTACACTAATGCCTTAAGTGGCTCCTTGCTTTTATAAAACGATTTCTAAAATGGTTACTATAGACTACCTAGTAAGGTTTCACAAAAAACACACACAGCAACATAAAATGCAATCATTTATTGAAAAACAAATCATCATTCTTCCGCTAAGCAATATAGTTCCTCAAGACAGCGAAATGGTTGCCAAGTGAAGCAACACAGGCTATGAGATTGACAACTTTGAGATTGGCGGTGCCTTAATACTAAAAATGAGTTGTTATGCGGTCACAGGTGAGTATTTTACCACAGTTTCAAGCCAATCAGAATCAAGGACCGGATCTGTTTTCTAATCTCTCATTTGGTGTGCAGGTTGAAGGAAGCGGATCACCTGAAGCAGGACCTGACCGAGGCCAAGGACGCTGAGCGCAGAGCCAAACAGAAGCTGTTGGAGATCACGAAGACCACATACCCGGTACACACACCCCCTGTTACACTTTGTCTACTGTTATTTTGTCCACACTGATATAATAAGGCTGATATTATACTATAAGTTGTTTTTTGAACATGAATTCTCACTCTGATACGTCTTTGCACTGGTATGATCTCATAATAAAGCATACCTTTCCATCATAATCATATTATATGATGCGTACATTTGTTTTGCACCCATTCGATGCAACTCAAAGTCAAGTGTATAATTCAGTCCCTTTGTCCTGAAGCCACTGGTGTTCAGGCTCCTATATTCATATTTGACTTTGATGTGAATTGCAGCTCATAGCGGCCTACTCCTCTCCTCCGCCTCCCCCCCCGCCGCCCCCTCCCCCCGAGGCTGCGGAGTCCGGCTGTGACTCCGCGTCCATGCGCCTTGACTTCAAGGACTCGGACATGAAGCGGCTGTCCATGGAGATCGAGAGGGAGAGGTACAGTACAACTGCGCCCCGCAGAAACCACAAACTCTTTTAGTGTTGCTCTCTCTCCCTCCTACTATGTGATTTGATTTGTGGCATCTACCCCTGTTTGCCCTTTGCGCTTTCTTCTTCTTCTTCTTCTTCTTCTTCTTCTTCTTCTTCTTCTTCTTCTTCTTCTTCTTCTTCTTCTTAACTTTAATGTCTCCCTCGCTCATGTCCTGAGTTCTCTCTCTCTCTCTCTCTCTCTCTCTCTCTCTCTCTCTCTCTCTCTCTCTCTCTCTCTCTCTCTCTCTCTCTCTCTCTCTCTCTCTTTCTGAATTGATTTGTGACGTCCATGCTGTTTGCCCTCTATCTTCTACCTTTCCTTTTTCTACCTCGCTCATATATTAATAATACCCCCACCTCGCCTCTTTTTTCCCCTGTTGCTCGCTCCTTCGCTCTCTCTCTCTCTTTCCACCTTCCTGTCTATCTCTAACTTTCTCTCTTATTTCCCTACCTCTCTCCCTGTCACTCTCTCTCTCTCTGGCAGGCTAGAGTACATGGAGAAGAGTAAACACCTGCAGGACCAGCTGAAGGAGCTCAAGACTGAGATTGAGTCTCTGAAGCTGGAGGAGCAGCAGCAGGCCAGCCTCTACAGCCTGCGGGGCGATGGCCGCCAGTACGCCCAGCCCCACTACACCCCCCACAGCAACGTAAGTCTGCACGAAAAGCTGCATTTACAGTTCTGCGTCGTACAGCGCGCCTAAGAAGATCCACGTTAGGGCTACTTAGTCATGTAGTCAACAAAATGTCATTAATAATGGCAAATGCCATCACAATTTACCAGTCCAAAGTGATGTCTTAAATTTGCTTGGTTAATCTGACAAGCAGCCAAGAAAAACTAAAGTATTCATTTGATAATGAGCCATGAACCAAACAATTGAATTTCTGAAGCATCAAGCAGCAAATGTTTGTACTTGATAAATTACCTAAACGATTAATCAATTATACAACTTTGATTTGATTTAATTTATTTTCTGTCGATCGACTATTCATTGCAGCCCTAATCCACATCGCGACTCAGAGACACGACACGGATCTTCCGGAGCCACCTGCGTTTACACTCCCATTACGTTAACGTGTACACAAGGGGGCAGTATTACTGCGCCACATTGTATCTTGCAGTAACTATAGTGTAAGGTATATCTATAAGGTATAATCAATCTGGGAACCAGATTGCTATCGACATACAGGTTACTCCATCAATCCACTTGTAGTGGGAAAGTGTATATGTACCTTTCCCATGGGAAATCAATATTATTTTTTAATATCTAGTCTAATTAGGAACTAGGGGTGTCACAATTCCAAGTCGAAGATCGAAATCAAAATGAGTTTTCGATTTCGATCATCGAAATCAAAAGCAGAATCGACGAACAATCCACAAACAGCTTTTTTTTTTAAAGCTGTTTGTGGGGCTGTCATCTAGTGCCTGTTTTTGTGTTAAACAGTTAACGTTTTTGTTATGTTTTAAATAAATTATACAAATTTTAGGCCTTAGTGTGGTACATTCCTAAAGAAATGTAGTGGTTATATCACACATACCATGGAGCCTATCTTTTTAAGAATTTGAAATTATCAGGGCATAAAACCAATCAAGACTCGATAGTCTAACAATAGCATTGCTGTCAGTGCTGAATTAATTTTATTTTATTTTTTTATCGTTTGTTTAAATCGAAAATTAAATCGTGACCTTAAAATCGAAAGTCAAATCGAATTGTGGACTTGGAGAATCTTGACCCCTATTAGGAACAGTAATTTTCCACTGGTAAGGTAAATATGCGCATAATATGAACATTACCAATCAAATGTTCCTTTAAATACGCTGATGAAATATCATCCCCTCAATACAAAAAACTAAAACAGAATCCAACTGTATGTGTTTCAGCGGAACTCGGCGTACATGTCTCAGATGGCGTTCTTCGAAGAGGTGTGAGCAGAAGTTGCTTTGTCTTAAGTGCCATGGTCCGTTTACTATTGAGACATATCTTTTTTTGGTTTCTTCGCTTGTGTTTTTACTCTCGTCTGGCCATAACAAACTCACACAGAAGAAAAAGAACAACTTTTGCACCATGGAAAGACACTCGAACCCACCCTGCATAACACAGACCGGCACCCAAGCTGGGCTGCTTCCACAAGCTTTTTGTGCCATTTTGAACACTAAAGGTCTTCTCGCAATACAATGACTTTGAAATGCTACAAACGCATGACTTGTTGCGCTTCATCCGAGAATGTAAACCCACAGCGGTTTGCGTGGATGGATTCTGGTTTGTTTCAATTGGATTGTTTTGTTCTGTTTTTGTTTTTTTTTTCAATAAGGGATACTGTGTTGTCAGTGTTTTTGAAATGTCACCAGATAATAATTTATGCCCTAACAGCCTCTGGCTTTTGACAGATCGTCAGTTCTCTGTGGGTTAGTGTTCTGTTAAAAGAAAAGAAACCAGCTCCAGGCAGGCTCATTAATGTAAACATAAACTTGTACGAGTCCAAATGAATTGGGTTATTTATATACAAATCCCGAAGAAAAAAAGAACATGGTTATCAATCTAAAAATGTAAACCATGAAAACAATTTCCATCCTGGAGATCAGCCATGGAGATCAGTGCCTGGGAATTACAAATGTGCTGTTTGGCAGAAGACAATTTCAGGCACTGAACCAGTTGGTTTTACTCGGTTAGTTGGGCGCGTTGGCTTGTGGCTGATGAGCTCATCCTTATGGGTGACTGAAATTACTCAGATGGACTTTTACTTTCTCTATCGGGAAGTGCCATTTCTGCCAACAATGTCGCCACGCGTCGACATGTAAAAAGAATGGAGCTCCACATTGTGCGGTGACATCATAGATAAGGCTGCCCTGATCAGTATTGTAAAATGTCCGGCCTCGTTTATTAATTTGCCTCTTTGTTAACACTTAAGAATAAGGGTACATTAATTAACATAAGTTAATGCAGTAATAAGCATTAACTAACAGTTAATGAACAGTTAACCTATGTCTAGTAGTCATTTACTAATTGTGTTTGTGTTAACTATGGTACTTATTTATACATTATTTAATAGCTTATAGAGATGCAAGATGCTCCCCTTGCACACATAGTCACACACGCAGCAGAATCGAAGATCCAAGGAGCGAGAAATTCAAACTTAAAATACATATTCAATAACACGATGAGTACTATTTTCTGGAAGAGAACACGCTTGCGCTTGGGACACACTGGTTACCTCACGACTGCCTCGCTGAACTGCAGCAGCTCACAGCTGTGACGCTGTCCACACAGACGGCGTCATCAACACAGCATTTTCACTATCTATTTTGCCAAGTACCTCACGTCTATAGAGCACGTCCTTAGAAACTATTAAATGTATAAATTAGTACCTTAGTTAACATGAAAACCATGAGTAAATGATGACTAGAAACATGAGTTAACTGTTCATTAACTTGGTTAGTTCATGCTTATTACCGCATTAACTAATGTTGGTAGTGTTACAGCCTCTTTTGTAGAAAACGACACTGTGTGCCTACACCATTTCTAGTGCCTCATTGTGTTCCACAATGCTTGATCATTACAAGCTCTCGCGCTGCCATTTCAAACTTTTTAGTTCTGTAACTGTAGACTGTTGATGTGCCTTAAGTTTGTCTATTTTTTTTTAAACTACTTCTTTGTGTTACTGAGATCCTATTTAAAATACTATACCTATGTGCCTTGGGGGTACTATTGGATTTGCAGTGTTGAGATGTAATGCCCTGATTAAGTTTCACAACAGAGCAATGTCTGAGTTTGCCCCTGTGTTGTGTCTGTGTGTTCCTCTCAGGGTTAGTAAGAAAGAACCTAATCGTCTTTTAGATAACATACATGCAAAAAAAACAAATGCAATTTTAGTTCACCTTAAGTTCTCAAGTGTCATTTAAGTTATTGCAGTTCACATCATCCCAGTCCATGTGTTTTTTGAAATAGGGTTATATTAGGCCTACATGTGCTCCATTAGATATAGAAGACTCCAGTCTTGTATCAGTCAGTCTTTACCAACGGTTAGATATTGGATCCATTGGAATATGAATTCAGCACTGTCATAGTTTTGCGTTTGTCCGTCTATGATTCATATATCAAGATATCTATCTATATTTTAAGTTTTAAATTGCCTTTTTCTTTCAGCTTTCTATGAAAAGTGTATTTGTTTGTTGAAGTTGCAGAAGACGGTAAGAATTTCAAACCCGTTTGATTTAATAACAAAATAGCATTTTCCCACCATAGATCACGTTTTAGTTTGAAATGGTAAACATGTTCTTCCGCAGGTGTATTTCCTGCTGTCACCTTATTATAACGTATAACATTTATGTATTATTAACAAATTGCAACTTTCTTGAAAACCAAGTTTCAGTTTTTTGCTTTGTTTCAATACTGTGCCTATTTATACTAATCCAATTTTCCAAATGGTAATTGAGTTTAAAACGCTTAACTTTTTATATGACTGTACTTTAATAATAAGACAAGCTTATTTGGTTCCTCAAACGTAACATAATTTATATTTAAGAATAAAATCTGCTGAGATGCCATTCAATCCCCCAGAGGGCGAAAGAGGCCGGAGGTCAACCGGAGTGTTTTACTTTAATTGAAGCTGAACTCAAAATGGCACATACGCTTTCGACATGCAATTAATTTAACACATAGGCTAACCATTTAATAGATGGAGATAAGCACCGGCACCAAGTCAAAAGTGGGTGGAAAATATTATATCGAAAAAAATTTCAATTTACTCCCATCTCCTGGAGTCAAACAACCCTCAACCGAGGCCAACGTTAATCAGCACCCTGTACTCTGAAATTGGAGCGGACATACCGAGGCCTACTGTCGACCGGACTGCTTTAAAGGTGCAGTGTGTGTGATTTAGTGGCATCTAGCGGAGCGGACTTGGTAGACATGGACTATATAACATTCAGTATATAATCCCATGAAAATAACAATTGTGTTTTCGTTACCTTAGAATGAGCCCTTTATATCAGCATAGGGAGCGGGTCCTCTTCCATGGAGCCCGCCATGTTTCTACAGCAGCCCAGAACAGACAATCGGCTCTCGAGGCGACGCTGTTAAGAAAGAATTACGCATAATCGCGATCTTAATTTAGTAGTTTACTATAGTTTTGCCATAGCTTACTTTTTTTGTTTACTATAGTTTTGCAGACTAAATCACTAAATACAATTTATAAATCTATCAAGGAACCCCATCACTTGACACTTGACTACTCAATGCTGTCGTAGACGATCACATCATTTTGTAAGTACCTACTGGTAACTTAAAGGCCAGTACAGGCCATCGTAGCTTCAGTACTGGTACCTTACTGGCCAGTACAGGCCACCGTAGCTTCAGTACTGGTACCTTACTGGCCAGTACAGGCCATCGTAGCTTCAGTACTGGTACCTTACTGGCCAGTACAGGCCACCGCATCTTCAGTACCTACTGGTACCTTACTGGTCAGTACAGGCCACCATAGCTTCAGTACTTACTGGTACCTTACAGGCCAGTACAGGCCACCGCATCTTCAGTACCTACTGGTACCTTACTGGTCAGTACAGGCCACCATAGCTTCAGTACTTACTGGTACCTTACAGGCCAGTACAGGCCACCGCATCTTCAGTACCTACTGGTACCTTACTGGTCAGTACAGGCCACCATAGCTTCAGTACTTACTGGTACCTTACAGGCCAGTACAGGCCACCGCATCTTCAGTACCTACTGGTACCTTACTGGTCAGTACAGGCCACCATAGCTTCAGTACTTACTGGTACCTTACAGGCCAGTACAGGCCACCGCATCTTCAGTACATACTGGCACCCTACTGTCCAGTACAGGCCACCATAGCTTCAGTACCTACTGGTACCTTACTGGCCAGTACAGGCCACCGTAGCTTCAGTACCTACTGGTACCTTACTGGCCAGTACAGACCACCGCATCTTCAGTACCTACTGGTACCTTACAGGGCAGTACAGGCCACCGTAGCTTTTACGTTGTTGGAAAGGGGGGGGGGGGGTAATTAAGTTTGTTGCAATCTGCAACCTCACTGCTAGATGCCACTAAATCCTACACACTGCACCTTTGATAGACCCTCTTCACATACCATACACCTGTGTTTATCCAATGGACAAATTTGCAGTACACCAGGTTCACGGTAACTTCTTGCTCTGCCAAGTGAGTCATTCAAAAGTCAGCATGTAAGATGCGTGAGTACGGAAAAGATGGTTCAACTGCAGAATATATTGTCCGGTAAAACAAGTGTATATGCATCCATATCCAAAGCGGAATATGCCTAGCTGAACAGGCTCCAATGTTTTGCCGTTATCAATATGATTATTATTTTCTTTTTATTGGTCGACTGTCTGAGCACGGGACGGATATCTCTAGAATCCAGACTGGATCACATTAAAGGTAAAACAAGTGACTGGAAAAATAAATTGTTATTGACACGTTTTTGTTGTTTTCTGTCCTATCATTTCAAACGGCGGTTCAACAATATGCCTTACTTAATATAAATCAATATAGATGAACATTGCCTTTTTTCCACTTGAGTTGGAAACCTAATGAGTTTGCCTCGGCTGCGTGTTGCATTGATTGCAGACATTCGCGGCAAACTGAGCACCACCAAGAGACACATCTAATCAACGTGTCTGAAGATTAAACTACTTGGAGGGACTTCTGAAACAAAATGTGTACACCTCAACACATCTGTATCCCACGGTGTGCGACAAATGACGTGACATAAAAGCACGTGTGATTGGCAGGGGGAGACGCCACGCATTGTTGACTAGTAGTAGTAGGCCTGTAGTCGTAGAAGTAAGAGTTCACCCAGAGTTTACCTGATCTCTGCATAGAAACTTGTTTTATCGAAATCCTTGCTGTACCAACAGTGATATATTGTTTTACTTTCTACTGACATATGTACTTATTGATGGTCACTCTAGACAAAAGATTCTGCTAAATGCCCTTAATGTAAATATAGCTATCCTTGCGGTATACCAGAAAGGATAGTTAAAGCTAGCAATTACAGTATAGTGCAATGACAGCAGTACCTAACGTAATTGCCTTTGACAAAAGGGTCTGATAAATGCCGTTAATGTAAATGTAGACAGTATAGTTCCAACACGCACTATATAGTTCCAGCGTGTGTTGGATTATCCAATCAGTGCAACCTCCATGTGTCTCCAAGTGACCAGAGGCAACTGGTGAGCATGGAGTGATGTGTGCAAATACATGAAACACTTTCAAGTCAAGTCCATTTTATTTGTACAGCCCTTAATCACAGTTACAGTGTCAAAGGGCTTCACAGGTGACAGGCCAAATTATGCGAAGGAACACAGAAATGAGTGCAATGGGGGTCATAATGGGCAGAGCATTCAGGAACCAAACTGAATAGAAAAACGGCACATATAAACATATAAAGCCTGCTTTTATATGCTATCGCTATTTGGTCATTTGGCACACTTTTGTCCAAAGTGACTTGCAGTGATTTACTTTGCATACATGTCATTATTGAGCAGGTAGGGGTGAGGCATTGCTTGACGACGCCGACGGCTAGACCGTGGCCGTGACTAGCTGTCCTTTTACACATTTTTCCACTCAAACCAGCTTTAGTCTGATATTTGGCTTACTGATCGGGAACAATATGCAAGACAGAGTGACGCTAGGTTACCTAGATTACCCCCCCATTTTATTTTCCTTCTGCAGATTCCTAATCAAATATGTTTTTATGAGTTACTTTAGATACAAAATGTATCACAAATGTAGCATTGTTTGTTTCTAATGCGCAGTCCAAATAATGTACTGGAGTGTGGTGCCAGTGGACCTCAAGTTGAAGCACTCCAACAGAAAGAGGGATGTTGGTCCCTGAGGGCACGACAAACACTACATTTTGTACATTTCCAGTGAGTCCAAATTAAACAACCCAATAATCTGCAAAAGTGGTTTAATATTTCCCTGAATCATACCCAATGTTCTGTTCGACAAAAAGTAAATTAACATCTAATAGAGGTGTGTGTGTGTGTGTGTGTGTGTGTGTGTGTGTGTGTGTGTGTGTGTGTGTGTGTGTGTGTGTGTGTGTGTGTGTGTGTGTGTGTGTGTGTGTGTGTGTGTGTGTGTGTGTGTGTGTGTGTGCGTGCGTGCGTGTGTGTGCGTGTGTGTGGCTCTCTCTCTCTGCTGTGTATCCTGCATGATGTGCGCTGGCCTGGTGTGTGTTTGGTTGGTCTGTAGCTGGGTGATAACACTCACTGAGACTGAGACGGCCGCTCCCCATGCACCGGAGGGCAGCTCCTATCAGTCTGAAGCAGAACGCAAAGGGCAGCGGCGCGCCGTCCCTCCAGAGGGACGCGGCGGCGCGGGAACGTGGAAGCAGGAGAATCTCTGTCCGTGTACACGGGACGCGCTGCTCCAGCGCTGTTGACTCGAGCAGTTGAGAAGAAGACTTGGGGCGGGTTGAAATCCTGGCTCAAGTGTACGCTGTGGATTCACAAGTGCTAACCTCTGGTTTCCCCCAACCTGCAGCGAAGACATTCAGGTTAGTTCGGTAATCCCAAGACAAGAAATTATGTACATTAAAGGTGCTGTAGGTAAGATTTAAGAGGCAGACTATTAGTGAGTGAAATGCTCTCTGAGAATATCTGTTTTGAGTTTATTGCACCTGCATCTGTAGGAGACAATTTAGATTTTAGACCACTCATTTCTGACCAATCAGGCCATGTCTGCCCTGATTGGTTCGTAAATTCATCTCGTCTGTCAATCACATGTGCGCACACACAGCGTTATCATAGCTCCCCCACAGTTGGATCCCCCACAGGTGTGTGTGTGTGTGTGTGTGTGTGTGTGTGTGTGTGTGTGTGTGTGTGTGTGTGTGTGTGTGTGTGTGTGTGTGTGTGTGTGTGTGTGTGTGTGTGTGTGTGTGTGTGTGTGTGCGCGCTCTTAAAAATGCTGGGTTGGAAACAACCCAAAAATAACCCAGACTCCGGGTCACTATTGGGCATGCCCAGCGTTGGGTTGAAGTGACTTTATGCCCTGGGTTACTAAATGTAACCCAAATATTGGGTTATTCCCCAAACCCAACTATGGGTTATTCTGACAAAAATGGTGGGTTAAAATAACCCATTGAATGGGTCTGACCTACCAGCCCATGGGTTATATTGACCTCTTTGTTGGGTTCATAATTTTACCCACTATTGGGTGTCTTTTGCATAGGGATTTATAAAACCAAATTATCACTTTACTTTACTTTAGTATATCAAGTTGAAATATAGCAGAATTGTTGGCCCATTAGTCAATATCAATTAAAATAACACTTAGAGAAACTACAAGAATGCATTGTACTGATTTGGATCTTTATTTATTTATTCCTGAGAAATGTTGATTAACAACAAAAACCATGACAATAACAGACAATAACATGTCAGAGAACTGGAGAAAGTAGAAAATACTACTAATGATGTACTAATACACACACACACACACTCACACACACGCGCAACAGATGATTTAAAAATCTTTAAAAAGATGTGTGCGTGTGAGTGGATACGGTAGGTGAGAGGGAGAGAGAGACATAGTTAGCACATGACAATAACAGACAATAACATGTCAGAGAACTGGAGAAAGTAGAAAATACTACTAATGATGTACTAATACACACACACACACACACACACACACACGCGCGCGCGCAACAGATGATTTTAAAATCTTTAAAAAGATGTGTGCGTGTGAGTGGATACGGTAGGTGAGAGGGAGAGAGAGACATAGTTAGCAGTGGGCTATCGCCGACTTCACAAACGACACCGCTGGGGACAAGGTTTTCTTCCCTAGCTCATATACAGCCTCCTGCAGAAACTCCCATGCATGGGGACACTGCTTTGGGAAATTTACATCAAAAACATTTAAAACAAATGTCCACAGCCTTCAGCAAGCTTGATTCCTCCATTGCTTGGCCAACCAAAATAATGACCTGGTGTACCACTTCTTCCCCTCCCAGCACCAACACGAAAGGGTAAGGCCTGTTCACCTCGGCCTCCCGCAGGTATTCGACTATGTTTGTGCCAACCTGCAAAACAGAAATACAACATTAACAATGTTAAAACAAACAACAACAAAGAAATAATGATCTTAGATTCTATTATATAAAGAATGATCTTAGGTGTTATTATCTAAATACTTACAGGCCTGACATCGATGAAGGCCTTCTTCACGTCTGCCATGTTTGCCCTGGAGGTGTTCTTGCCGACCCTGAAGACTGGTAGTGGCATTAGGCTTGGCAGAAGCCTCAACGACATGTATGTCTTTGAATCTATTGGAAAGAATAAAGGTGAAAACACAATTAAACAGTAGTAATATGATGAGGATCTTATTACTCATAGGTTTGTAAATCGTTTTCTCTTATAAATCTTGAGGCGGCACATGGGCCGTGAATGATAACAGCTACATAATCTATAATTTACAGATTGGGGCAGTGGTGGCGTAGGTGGTTAAGGAGTCGTCTAGTAACCAGAGGGTTGCTGGTTTGAGCCCCACTCTCTCTGACCCCACCGAGTTGTCCTTGAGCAAGTCACTGAACCCCAAACTGCTCCTCATGTGCAGGTTGGCACCTTGCATGGCAGACTCCACCATCGGTGTGTGAGTGAGTGACTGAATGAATGGGTGAATGTTAAGTATTCAAGCAATGGAGCTTGAATGTAATTCTACCTTGTAAGTCGCTTTGGATAAAAGCATCTACTAAATGACAATGTAAATGTACATAATCTGTACTGTCTGTCAGTTTCTGTATGTTTGTGTGTAGGTAAGGGGGGTAAGGGAAAGCCAATGAAAACAATTATACCCTGTGTCAGTGATGCTGCATCAACAGTCAACTTTCCTTCCTTCTGTAGCAGACGGAGGACTTTGTCTGCAAAAGAAAGCTCCCACATCTCAAATAACTTTGGTGCAGCCTCTCTGTAAACAATTTGGAAGTCCTGAGCAATCTGAGAGAGAGAAAAATTAGAGTGAATTATTTATACTTATCTATCTATCTATTCATTTGTCATTCTAATCATGAAATATCATTCAGCTAATTGTGCATTTAGGTCATTCCATTGTTTCGTTGAAGCAACATGCTGCTTGTTAGGTGCATACATTTTTGCCAATAGCTTTGGATCTAAGGTGAAGATAGAAGAGGTATCTCCTATTCATCAAGCTCAGGTTAGCTTCAGACTGCAAAAACGTTTTGCACTGCAATGTTGAATATATGAAAAAGCTTATTTATCTGGAAGATTTCTGTTGGGCTTTTGGGGTACATACCATGCCTGGGCAGATGAGTCGAGGGAACTCCTTGATCACATCCTCTATCGTTGACGAATTGTTCTTCCGTACCCATTCAGCCCGGTAAATTGCTGTGGATGACATGAAGTCCTCCACCTGGGAGGAAGGTGAGGAATTGGTCCTCAGCCACTCCACCATCTGCTCCGCCCTCTCCTGTGATATGGATGGTGCTACAATGACCGACAGAACAGAACAGATTTTTTTTTAAAACAAACAAACAAAAAATATCTTTGATAGTTAAATGATTGCATTTTTAGAATGGTAGAGTTTAAAATAGGGTTAGTCATGACCTGGTAGGAGTGTGGGGCTGGGGCAGGGGCAATCCTCTTCTTTTGACAGACGGTGGGAAGCCCTCATCCTCTTCCTAATGTTCCTGAGTCGTTCCTCGAGGAACCCAGTGGCTGGCAGGTGTTTGCGCCCCATTGCATACCATATGTCCTTTATAAAATGAAATGGAAACACAACACTTATTGAGCTCTTAAGTCTATGAGAAGGCCTGGATCACATGTCTTGTGTTCATTTTTACATTGCATGTAATTTAGCTATAGAGATGGACTTTACTAGCCTGGTGATACCAGCTAAATACTTTTGCCCAATTTGATTGTGCCCCAAAACATAGTTTGGCAAAGGGCTCGTTGCTTGCGATTACTGGAAATCTGGAATTCTGACTGGACCAATCAGCGAACAGGGATCGGCAAATGTGAACCAAATGCTAGTGATTGGTTAAGGGAACTCCAATGATTTCAAACTTCAGACAACCCTCCGTTAGTGATTGGTTAGTGATTACCAAACGTAAGTGATTGGTTAAGGGAACTCCGATGATTTTAAACTTCAGACAACCCTCCGTTAGTGATTGGTTAGTGATTACCAAACGTTAGTGATTGGTTAAGGGAACTCCGATGATTTTAAACTTCAGACAAGTCTCAGCCCACTACAGTAATCAAAATCCAATGACGTTGTCCCAGACTGAATGACGGGAGAAAATCGAAGTCAAAGGCTGGTAATGGCCAGGCTAGGACTTTACATACAGTTTTAATATGCTAAGTCAGTTTAGTAATGTCAAAATAATAAGAAGTACATTGATACATGATTTTCAAAATGATTTTGCCCAGGAAGACCTATGTACAATCTTTGACCTTTGACCTAAATTTTGACTACTTGGTAAGTGTAGGCTGCACCTGTTCACAAGCCACTCTATGCCAAAGAGGAAAATAGGGGCAATGGGCAATGAAGTACTCACACTTCCACAGGCAGAGGAGTCAGCAAGACTTGGGAAGGCCTGCACCAAGGAGGATGCCAAAGTCTTTTTGGTGTCCGCTGTAGGTCTGTCAAATACAGAAAAAATATTAGTCCAAAAGAACTATGACAAATATGACTAAACACTGAACACTTAAATGTGACAACAAAGTACATTATTTGTGCCATTATGGTACTCACGTTTCGCCATAGGTCTCCATTAGATGTGAGACCAGAAGTCTCACCAGCTGACGCCTCTCCTTCGTCAGGATTAAATTGCTATTGTCGAGGCTCTGTACAATGGCCCTTCCCTGAATCGTTGCCGAGAGAATGCGTCTAATGTCCTGCAAAGTCGAGAATCGTACAGAAGAGGTTCAGAATTGCTTCGTCATATTATAAAAACAAATGAAAAGTTGCTACAATTACACTCAAACACAGGAAGAACATGCACCACCACAGAGACTGGTTGAATGGTCTCAACTGCTGTTTCTTCACTGAGTGGTCTCAACACAGCGGTAGTCACAGCATTATCAGTCTGTAAAGATGAATAGTGACATGTGACAATATTATATCTGAGGCACTGCTAGTTTAGGTACTCACCTGGACCTTACCTGATAAATCAATTGATTAATGCATTCTCTTATAACTATATACAAAAACATGGCAACTTTTAAAAATTCTGTAACGGAGAGAAATGTACAGCCTGTTGTCATTCTCTCCATAAGAATTGACAGCATGCAGTGGATGATGATCTAACAAGTCATCTATATTAACAGCGAGTAAGCTGTGTGTGGGGATGACAGCGTATGAAAAGTAGTGCTTTTCAAAACCAAGTGTCTCCCATTTTTGCATGACCAGTTTTATCAGTGGCGATTCTGTGGATTGATTAAGGACCAGCACAGATTTAACCAGCCCAAACTGCGGCTCACCCTCCGGGTTACATGAATGGAGAACGGTCATTCCTATTTTGTATTGAGTGCCCTTGTACGTTACCGATGCTGGGATATACACTTCACTGAAGAGAGGGACATCTGTTAGGGCACTCTGAATTTCTTTTATGCCCTCGATGGTGGCAAGAAAGGTACTATACCCTGGCCCAACCTCTGGGATGTGGTTCAACACGGAATTGGACATGAAATGGTAACACTGCATAATTTGATGGAGATATGCCATGGTCTTACATATGTTCTTAAAATTGCAGGTTATATGGCTGACCCTTTTAAAGAAGCCATGTTTAGCCTCAAACCTCATAGCCCAAAACTGACGCAAGGGTCCCAGCTGTTTAATGGCCCTAGGGTAATGTAGCATAAAATGATGCTTTGGCCTTAAGTGCCGATTGGGGAAAATCTCCAGAAAGTGACTGTGGTGCTCCTGCAACATTTTCTCAAGGAAGAGTGTCCCTGCTAGCGTAATTGACGGAGAAAAAACGAATTCCATACACAGGAGCAGCATCAGTAGAAGCTCCCACTCTTGATTCCCCTCGGGTATCAAATCTCCTATCAAAAGTGGTAACCACCTGAGCAAACACCAGGTTTGTGCTGCTGACTGCCGCATTGCTCCATCTATGTTTTTGAGATCATGCTTACTGATCAGGGATGGCTTGTTCACCCTATCTGAGAAGCCGTAGTCAAAGCTGGTGATACGATTGTTAAGCTTTTCCAAACTCAGGTGCTTTTGGTCAATCAAAGCACTCAAGACAAGCTTGACCTCATATGGACCTATGCCCTCCAGGATGTCATGCATAATGTCAGGTGCCACATTATCAATGACATGATAGTACGACAAAGAATTAAGAATGCTATCTCTTTTGAGCCCTGTCAGTGACGCATTTGCTATGACTAAGTCATCCCGGTGGCTAGAAATGGTGCGCATTAACTCAGGGTCTGGAGCAGTTTGTTTTCTTTGCACTTCTCTGTGCACTTTGCACCATCTGCACACATAATTACCTGAAAAGCTCTGTGTACCCCAGGATGGCATTGATTCCCAAATTGTCCCCCAACACCTGAACAATTGTAAATTTAACTACCCCCTTAAAATTGTCGGCTTCCAAGAAAATGCCTTCTTTTTCTAGGCCTTTCAATTCCTCAACAATTGGGTGCAACACTGCATCAATCCCATATGTTTTGACATCATCTGATTTATAAACAGCTAATGGAAACAATGAGCGACGGTTAGACAGCAGGTCAGATGGTAGACTTTTCATCGCAAAGTATATAAAACCCAATTTGTGTTGGCCTGTTTTTGAACCTAATGGGTTTACTGTCTCACAGTCATCTGCATACAGCATTAAGGGGATGGACAACTCCTTTGAGAGGAGAGGGTGAGTTTTACAGAATTGTCCATCATATATGTCCTGAAAAACATCACCCTCTCTTTTCTGCCAAGCTATAACTGATTCTAAAATGCCTGGTAAACTGAGTAATTTAGTCAGCAGGGGCTGCAATGGGACACGCTGGAATGTATCTTGTAAAGCCACCTGTCTGACCAAACCAGTTTGCGAATCAACTCGTTGCACGTAGGACAACCCTGGAAACACTTCCTGAACAGGCTCAATAAAATGGCCAGACATTTAAAAGTATTTCCTCTGCTTGAACTCTGTCTCAAGACCCCTGAAGGGCTGACCTGACCTTTGAAATGCTTGCCTCAGCTCCTCTACCTCAGGGCTTTGAAGGTGGCCAAACTTCTGGAAAAGTGCCATTGTTTTTGTCTCGAGACTGCCAACAATATCTCCAACCAAATTTGATGTGTGCTGCATGACATTGTTAATTGAAGAAAGTGTATTGGCAGATTTTGACCGGAGGTTAGCCAGGAATAGAGCTACCCTTTCTGTAATGCCCTCATTGTCTAAGTCAGGCCTGGGGAATCTGTTCCACAAAGGGCCGGTGTGGCTGCAGGTTTTTGTTCAAACCAAGCAGCAGCACACCAGACTTGACTCATTTAATCAACTGATCTCAGTCTTCAGAGAGCTGATTGGTCAAACTGTGTGCTCTTGGTTGGTTTGAACAAAAACCTGCAGCCACACCGGCCCTTTGTGGAACAGATTCCCCAGGCCTGGTCTAAGTCATCCCAGTCCTCTACTTCCTCTTCTTCCACTTGTTCCCTATCAATAACCTGCAATTGTTCTGTTGCTGCTTGTGGTTCTGCGATGGTTCTGTTGCTAAAGTCCTCAGTCTCAGGACTGTGTGTTAGAAGATGTCTTTTAAATGATCTAATGTGAGAGAAGGTCTTCCCACACCCATCTTGACAGCACTGAAAGTGTTCTGACGCAAAATTCACACTGTGAACTCCACGCAAGTGGATGAACAGACCTTTGACGCTACCAGAAATCCTCTTTCTACATCTGAAACACACAAAACCCATCACTCACAAGTTACTCACCCATATACTTACAAATTCCCTGAAATGCTTCAAAAAGTTAAAGCGAAGACCAATTCTGGGAATTAGGGTCCCAATGGTCCCCTCGTCTAATAGATGAAAGCTTTCCTCATCAATACCCTCACCTGAAAGAAAAAACATAAGGCTATTATTTAGCAAGCACATATTTTGCTTATTGTCAAAACATATTATTAATAACATAATGAAATATTTACCTGCAAAACTATCTATGAGGGCTGTCAGTTGCCATTCTCTAAGTTTTGTTTGGACAAATTCATCCATCAAGCCTACAAACACTGCAGGGGAGGAAACATTTAACACATCTGTTAATGCATTTTTAACTACATTAGACCAGTCATTGATACTATTAGCATTATATTATGAATATTGATGTTGCTATTATTATTACTATAATTATGTCACTATCATCATCATTATTATTATTGTACACATAAATATGTTGGTGAGAGTAGCATCCCGACTCTGCATGTCCTCAGAAAATATAAAATCAGCTAAATGAATTGCTTCAGACAGGACATTTATATTGTACTGGAATCTACAAATCAAAAAATGGTTGCTAGGGTAACGATATAAAATCTCACTCAACACTTATAGATGTCAGGGACAGAACAAGTACCATGAGTAAAAACAGCATTTAAAAAATATCCAAGCATTCTGTTTCATAGCTACATGAGTGAGGTTTATAACAAATCAAACCGTTTGGAAATCCATGCAAAAATCAGCAATTAATTCCACTTTTAGATTGAGGAGTACCTCTTCCTCCCGTCTGCCTTCATGTACCGTTGATTTTCCGAGCGCTCATGTAAAATGGCGGCGGTTTTTGACAATGACAAGTCTACGTATATATGTCTATGAGGATAAGCACACACCTGCTTCTATGTACAGCTAGCTTATCTTTTGTTAGCATTAGCCAGCTAGCAGCTAATGTAATTTGTACTGAAAATGAAAAACACTTGCGTTAGCTAACATTTCATGGTCACCTAGCTAGTTAGCTAAAATATTTTTAAGACCACATGGATGAACAGAGCAATCTGGCTGGCAGTGCATGGATGTTAGGACTATACAGTACCATTAAATAACAGGTAAGAGCTGGTTTCCTAATCTTATTGGCGTACTTTGGTTTTACAAGCATGGCAGCGTTAACATGGTCGCTTGCGATCGGAGTGGGTGAAGACACATTCTCTGGTGAGGATGACCACAGAGTTCTATGAGGATAACTGTTCTAGCTGGTGCTAGCTGGGCGGCAAGGTCATTGAGGATTATCTAGTTGAAGCTATCCGAAATATCATCATATCATCACTACTTGGAATCAACAATACGTATTATGTTCCTATGTTAAGTTGTAGACAGAAGTATACAAATACAAACTTTAATTAAAACCGTTGCTGGAAGAACTAGCTGGGGCAGTAAGGTCATTGAGGATTATTTCAAGGATTATCTATTTGAAGCTATCTGAAATATCATCATATCATAACTACTTGAAATCAACAATAAGCATATGTTCCTATGTTAAGTTGTAGACAGAAGTATACAAATACAAACCTTAATTTTTGAAGGATGTCTGTCTTCTGCCCTCAGTTGTCCACGGCGAAAAGGCAGGGTTCTTGGGAGAATAGTGCTTTTAAATATAAATTAACCCAGACACTGGGTGGTATAGTGAATACAGTAACCTAGGTCCAGGGTTAGAAAATTCTAGATTAACCCAGGAGAAGGGTAATAACCAGTAGTCGAGTGGAGTTTATCGTTTGTTACAGATATTTTGGTAACGTGGGAGTCCGGGGGTCCTCTCCCGGAAAAAAAAAATGCTAGATATGATTTCCTGTATTCTGGTGTATTTTCTGGTGGCTTGGTGAAGATGGGCAATGACTAAATTTGTTAAGATTTTATGGCAGAAATTTTTAAGAGAAAACACATCTGATTAAATGACTACATCTCTATCGTATTCTGACCCTATCAGTTCTGTTCACGTTCGCCGATGCTTTGATTTGCGTGGCGGTCGGCGAACGTGAACAGAACTGATACGGTCAGAATAAGATGCACTAGGGATCACTTGTGCAAATTCAGTTGAATGTGCAATAACAGTTAAAACAGCTTTACGTTGGAAAACTTTTGAATTAGCATGGCTAGAATGGTCATTGTATATGATTGGATCATATTGAACTCTCTATATCATAGTTTTTGAAACAAATTAATTCATTAAGTGTAGCCTAATGCATATTAAGGCAATTGCGCCGTTCCATAATGGCACAAGTATAAAGACTGTTGTCTTTGCTGATCAAACTGGTGTATATCCATTTGGCATTTGTTCTGCCTGTTCATCTCAAGAGTCTGGAAAATGACAATCATACCAATGACAGGGTTGAAATGACCCAGAGACTGGGTACAGTACATGCCTTTTTGTGTTCTTAGTCACTAACCCAGCACCTGGGTATTACCAATAACCCAGCATAAACAATAAAATGTAGAAAAGTAATTAACCCAGTGCTTTAGTTAAAGTAATAACCCAGCATTTTTAAGAGTGTGTGTGTGTGTGTGTGTGTGTGTGTGTGTGTGTGTGTGTGTGTGTGTGTGTGTGTGTGTGTGTGTGTGTGTGTGTGTGTGTGTGTGTGTGTGTGTGTGTGTGTGTGTGTGTGTGTGTCCCTACAATGGGCAGACATCCTTTTCCGGTCGCCTCACTGCTTTTACCCAGAAACCCATTTGGAGATTGCTTCCAACACACCCAGGAATAGTCAGAAGGAAAAAGTAAAGTCGATGTGTGTGTGCATGCTTCTCTGGGCATGTGTGTTAATGCGTGAGCATGCCTCTGAAGGTCCATGTTGGTTTAAGAGTTGTCATGGACGAATAAGCCTTTTGTGTGTGAGTGTGTGCATGTGTGTGGTTGTGTGACTGACACAGTCAATCACTCAGATAAGGCATGCTGTCCATGGGGAGGGGGGGGGGGGGGGACTTCACTGGTTTCATCACGCTGTCAAAAGCCATTGAGCGTGCTGAATAACTGACACACCCCCACAGCAGGTCTGAATCGTACTGCTTCCTTCCCACTCCCTACATACATTATTCACGGCCGCTAGACATTGGTTTCAGATAAGAGATGGATCGGTTTCCCCTCAAAGTGTGATTTGAAACATCTAACGGTACCGTCTTTTTGTGCGTGTAGATTGGGAGGATGCTGCAGGATACTGATAAAATTAATATCTGTTTGTTGCAAAGAGGTAGAATGAGCTCCACAAATGCTTTTATATCAAGATATAGTCAGGTGCATTGGCTAATTACATATTGTTTTGAAAAGTCACTTAAAGCCATTTTTGTGTGCTAAATATTCTCTGTCTCTATGTATATTGTAACTTATACCATAGCATTGTTAAATACTTGATCCTGATCAATAACATTTCAGTAATTTTCAATAACGCAATAACAGGACACCTCTGCTTTTTAACAGTTCTGAATCAATGTGCTACAAATCCAACATTAAAAACAACACTCAAATACAACTATTGGCCAGGTGACAACAAAAAACAATATGCTTAAAGCACCGTGGAAGAATGTTTCCTTTTCATTTAAGCTGATAAAGTGGATAAAAATCCAATAACGCTGCAGATCAAAGTAACTTGTATCTAATTGTTGGTAACTGTGGTATAAGTAGGCTGTGCCGTTATTGGAAAATAATGTATGACGGGGGATTTTTACAGATTGTAGATCAGTCTGTCTCAGAATGCCTAATCTCAAATCTTTTTTTATGTTGGGCTACTAAAATAAAAAAAAGAATGCAATATTAGGCAAAATATAGTGTTAGTTGTTTCAATATGTTACTCTGATAAATCACAACTTTATAGTTAACACTTTAGTAAGCTTGGCAACATTTCAATGTAACTGACATTGGGGTCTGCTGGCCCCACTACAACTCATTGATTATGTAGTGTCGAACAGGGTAAGCAGGGGTTACTGCTGTTACAGCAGCATCCCCATTCACCAAAATGTACCTCCAAACCGACCACACTGTCTTTCTTTTTGTCCCCTATTCATTTCAGTATGTGGGCCCTGACCGTCTTGACACATACACAAGGGTGCTTGAGGTCATTGTACTTACCTGCCATTTTTCGGCACAATTGAATTGTAGAGCATGATTCGGGCATGCAAATTACAACCAATGCCACGGTGTAATTCGCACACTGAATAACGGGACACCCCAGATTTTTTACCCCAGTAGTTTCTTCCACTTATACCACAGTTACCAACAATGACTAGATAATTACTTTCATCGGTAACACTCCATAATAAGGGTCCTTAATAAATAGCAAACTAGTCATTAACTAACCCTTTGTTAATTGTTACTAAAATATCTATTTGCCACAAGTTAATGGTTTTTTAATCATTAATTAAATATTAGTTATTTGTGTATAATCTGTTTGTTAATGTTTTAACAAACAAAAAACAATCTATTAACAAATACTGTATTAATAGTGTTTTAATAGTTAACTAAATGTATTCTTGGCACTAATTAACAGTTATTTATTACATAATTAGAATGTTAAATGCTTATTTACAAACTATATGTTAATATAGAAGTTAATGACATATTAGTATTTAACTAATTGTTACTAAACTGTTTCTGCCTATCCCAATTGTTATTAAACTGTGTTTCTGCCCATCCCAATATGAACCACGACCCTTATAATAAAGTTGGTTATGCTTAATTAATATATTAGTAATATATAACTATCAGTGTGGGGCCCCTTATAATAAAGTTGGTTAAGAGTTATTCATATATTAGTAATATATAACTATCAGTATTGGGGACCCTTATAATAAAGTTGGTTAACCATAATTAATATATTAGTAATATATAACTATCAGTATTGGGACCCTTATAATAAAGTTGGTTAACCATTATTAATGCATTAGTAATTTGTAACTATCAGTATGGGGGGACCCTTATAATAAAGTTGGAACAGTAATCATTAATTATTTACAAATATTTCTTATAACATGATTTGTGAGGTGTTCATTGAGGAAGAAGGCCGCCGACACAGGAAACGCTTTAACTCACTTTATTTGTTTAGCTTTAGTTATATTCAGTGGCGGAACAACTGTATGCAGGGCCCTGGGGCAGAAATGGATAATGGGCCCCCCATTCCCACACACCCACACGCACAAACACATGCACGCTTCCTACCATGATAGAATAGTACACGTAAAAGGACGGATATATAATTAAGTACGTATCCATCACTACAGTAATACGTAGCAGCTATGAGAGATCACTTGTTCTGTCGATCAAATTGAATCTTTGAAAATTATTGACTCGTCACTAGGGATGGGGATCGTTAATATTTATTGATATCGATACCTTTATCGATACTCCTTATCGATCCGAGTCTTTATCGATACCACTATCGATACTTTTCTATTATTTGGTGGAAAGACGACGTGACAATTTGTTTTCAACAGAACTGGTATTGCTTAACAAGTGAGCATAACAAAAACGTTTCTAGCCTTCAATAAACATGGCTAATGTAATAGGCCACTTCGAAATGACATACAACTAACAATAGAAAGAATATATCAGCAGCACCAAATGAAAAATAAGTCATAATGTATATGGGTCACACAAAAGGAAATAAAATATAATCTCATAATTTAACAGGGGGTTTTTTTGCAGAAAAATTAACATGTCTGCCTTGTCAGTCATGATCCTCCAGATTTTTAATATACTATACAACTGTATTACTCATGTTTCTCGCCAAAATCTCAATTTCCCTTTCCTTTACATTACACTTGAACGCATCATGATAACCTAATAGTCGTTTTACTGAGCCAACCTGAACACATCATCACGCAGCACGTCTGAATCTTTATTTACTTTTCAATATAACTAGCTTGTATGCTGCCGATTACAACACGGATTTCACAATTGGATTACTATTTTTAACTAACGGGACAAGCAGGGGTGGACTGGCCATCGGGCGTACCGGGTGAGCCGATGCACATTTTTGGGCCGGTCCAGGACTGTCATAATTAGGGGAACCGGGTCCTTGATGGAACCGGGTTTCGATCCCCATCCCCGAGTCGTCACTGCGACGAGGGGCGAGGGGCCCTCCAGACACATGGGAGGGGCCCGGGCCCAGGGGCAGCTGCCCTGCTTGCCCCGCCTATACCTCCGCGTCTGGTTATATTAATCTACGTAACAATGGAGGGGTATTGTAAAAGTCACGCCGCGTGGAGAGCCCCCTCGCTTTGCATCCGTCCGAATGCGCTGCCTGCGGGTTTCTGATTCTCACCGGATGTTTCCGCCCGGATGGTCTCTGGGCAGGAGGCGTGGCCTCTATGACGCATAATGGCTAGTGTTTAGCGCCCGCCCCCAGTGTATTATGTTTGCCGCCATCATGTGGTCAGGTGGGGTAAATACAACTTGTATATTTATTTCTACTCCTTTGTGGCTATGTGTAGATATTACAGCCTGCTGATACATACGTTATTATTTATTCGCAACAGTATTGAAGATAGAAAATATTTTACACTGGGTCTCTCACACTGGAAATGAATGATCTCAGCACACACTGTTGGGAAGGGGGATGAAGACACTTTATTTATAAAGTTAAAGAACTCTCCAAATAGCTTTTTATTTTCTGGAAAGCTGACCACTAAAGGTAACACTGTTGGAAAGGGGGATGAACACACTTTATTTATAAACACTCCAATAGCTTTTTATTTTCTTTTTATTTTACAACTGACACCTTAAGGTTAAGCTGATGGCCTCCTGGAACACCGACCACATGAACAGAATGTATGAAAATGAAAAACAGGCAATATTTCTACATTCTGTTTTACAACACTTGAAGCAAAACAAACACAAAAAAAACCACAAACTGAGGTAGAAAAAACAAAACAAAAAAAAACAATTATGCTCTCTTTCCATATGGAATTAATTTGCATTGACTTTTTAAGTCTCCCACTTTTGACTGAATCTGGGCATCACCTTTGATGTAGTTTTGGCAAACAACTGCCACATCTTTCAGCTTTGCTTGTTTGGCTTGATCAAGGAGCTTTGTGAATGGGGCCCCACACTGATAGTTATATATTACTAATATATTAATTAAGCGTAACCAACTTTATTATAAGGGTCCTATGAGAAGTGGTTCATATTGGGATGGGCAGAAACACAGTTTAATAACAATTGGGATAGGCAGAAACAGTTTAGTAACAATTAGTTAAATACTAATATGTCATTAACTTCTATATTAACATATAGTTTGTAAATAAGCATTTAACATTCTAATTATGTAATAAAAAACTGTTAATTAGTGCCAAGAATATATTTAGTTAACTATTAAAACACTATTAATACAGTATTTGTTAATAGATTGTTTTTTGTTTGTTAAAACATTAACAAACAGATTATACACAAATAACTAATATTTAATTAATGATTAAAAAAACCATTAACTTGTGGCAAATAGATATTTTAGTAACAATTAACAAAGGGTTAGTTAATGACTAGTTTGCTATTTATTAAGGACCCTTATTATGGAGTGTTACCCTTTCATCTATACAGGGCCGAATTAAGAAGGCCAGGGGCCCCTAGGCTGCTGGACGATGTAGGCCCCCCCCCCCCCACCTTGAAGGACCGAACGAACAACATTTTTTTGTTGAGCGGGGGGTGGGGGGGGGGGTGCTAGCGGAGATTTTTGTTGAGCGGGGGGGGGGGGTGCTAGCGGAGATTTTTGTTGAGCGGGGGGGGGGGCGAGCGGATCGAGGCGCTAGCGGATCGAGGCGCTAGCGGATCGAGGCGCTAGCGGATCGAGGCGCTAGCGGATCGCGGGGCTAGCGGATCGCGGGGCTAGCGGAGGGGCCCCCGATTCGGCCAATCGGGGGCCCCCTGGCAGACTGGCACACGTGGGGCCCCTAGGCTGCAGCCATATCTAGCCTGTGCGTTAGTCCGGCCCTGCATCTATAATGTTATTGTTTTTAATCAACAGAAATTAAAATATTCTTCCGCGGTGATACCACTTTGATAATATTATTTTTGCATTGTCAAGGAAACGTGGTTGATAGTTGTATTTGACCGCTGTTTTTAATGTTGGATTTGTAGGCAGAGGTGTCCTGTTATTGAAAAGATTATGCTAGGACGTTATTGACTAATCAGGATCAAGTATTTAACAACACTGTCATATACTATGTGCTGATGTAGACTTGTCTCGTCGAAATGCAAATTCTTGCAGCACTGAAGGGGACTGAGCCAGAGTTGTAGTATGTGTACACACACACACACACACACACACACACACACACACACACACACACACACACACACACACACACACACACACACACTGCACAAGCTCATAAATAGATAAAAACAAATACTGGCAAATGTGAACATATATGTATGAAACACAGATGTACACATTAATATCCTCAAATAGTCAGGCTGTAAGAGAACAGCCTCTCCCCCTGGACCACTCTGAGTAATGCCTCACACACTCACCGCCAAAACACACCAGATCCTCAGGTTACACATTCAAAGATCTGTTCCAGTTTTCCCTCCTAAACATCTGTTAGGATCCTATTAAAAAACAATCTAGGTGGCGTTTTTGAAGCAATTGCCTATCTGCCATTAAAATACGTTAATGCCTTTCATACACAAGAAATTATCCATATTCATTGGAAGGGAAGAGGTGATGTCAGTCTGTCATTTTAGACATTTGTACATCAGATCAACCACCCGTTTCATCAAACATACTCACTTGCTCATTTGATGGAAAAGGAATAAGAATAAGTTGCTATGACATTGTTTCTTCTAAAGGCTTGGCTCTTTGCAGCAATTTAAATTTTAAAACCACTTTAAAAAACAAAACTCATGAAACATTAAAGCTGCTCTTTTTTATGGTCAAATACGCCCAAATCGTCCCCATGCTCATGTCAGGTATGAGTGAGTCAAGTGGTCTGTGAGAATATCTCCCGCTGGTGTCCGTCCCTGCCTCTGTAAGTGGCTAAACAGGAGATAAACAGTTTTTTTGCAGCTCCCTGTAGCCTGTGACCAATCAGGCAAGCTCTGAGGCTGTGACCAGCAGTGTTTGGAATAACGCCGTTTAAAATAACGGCGTTATGTAACGGCGATATTTTTTCAGTAATTTGGTAATCTAACTAATTACTGTTTCCGTCGTTACAACGCCGTTATCGTTACTGAATGTTAAATGCGGTGCGTTACTATGAATTGATTGAATGAACTGCGTAATCCGAACGCACCCCTGGCTCCAGTGGCGTAACTATCAACGGTGCCCAGACGCCGGGGGGGGCCCATGAAGGAAGAAAAAAAACCAAAACAATCCGTCAACAATCGCGCAGCAAGTGACCATGGTCACTTACGAAAGAAAGAAACATGTAATCAATTAATAATACCTTAATGTGTTTTAGAGTTAAAATCATGAGGGTTTTTTTATTTTTACAAGTCGAGCGGACTATTTAAATGCTAGATGGTAACCATGGCAACGGAGACTCAACGTTATTTCACAGTTTATTCATCAACAGCAACTGTCATCAGGCAATTTGACCCGAACGTCTTTCCTGGGTGTAAATGAACACTTTTTAACCTACACCCTCCAGCCAATCAGAATCGAGTATTCACCCAGACCATGGTATAAGATTGGCTAAGGCAAGAGTCATGTTTCATGGTAGCCAATCGGAGCCAGTGTTTTTACACACAAGCCAGGCCACATGCACCACACACACACACCAAACAGATTCGAAGAAGCAGCAGAGTAACAGTAACACAAATAGTTTCTTTCCCTGGTAACTAGTTACTTTTATTATAAAGTAATTCAGTTACTAACTCAGTTACTTTTTGGAACAAGTAGTGAGTAACTATAACTAATTACTTTTTTAAAGTAACGTTCCCAACACTGGTGACCAATCAGGCAAGCTCTGAGGCTGTGACCAATCAGGCAAGCTCTGAGGCTGTGACCAATCAGGCAAGCTCTGAGGCTGTGACCAATCAGGCAAGCTCTGAGGCCACTATTGCCTGTTGGTGTAGATGGTGTCCATGCAACGGAGTTGGTTTGTTGTATCCATTCGAATCTAGGGAAGGCTGAACAGATTTGTCTAGTTGACCCCATGGTCAACTAGCAGAAGTTACCTAGAGCAGCTTTAAACCTGCACTGTGTCACTATGTCACTGTTGTCCTCACTTTTTCAAACCTATGTGTAACTTACTGCAGCCATCATCTTTTGTTTGGGATCAATAGAAGTTATGTCTAAAGAATAAAAGCCATCCACCCACAGATCAATCAACCCCGGGACGTTTTCTCTCTCGAAATCAATTTGGTCCGTGGAGGAAAAAGGTGATGGAATCCAAATTGGAAGAAAAGTGGTGGCTGCAGTACAAAGAAAGAAACGTATTGCACATGTAAATTCGTACAATATCTTTAAAACTATCGCATAACATACTGATACACTTTCAAAAAGGGCATTCTATGATACATTAATTCATGATCAGAAACATGATGAATGTTTCTGATCATGAATGTATCTTTCTGGATGGTCTGATATTAGTGTTGTTTGAGTGTTTATTTTTATTATTTTTATTTGTTTTGCCATTTCGTGTTGCTACACAGGTCTCTTAATAATAATTATGTTTTGTCCCAATTACATTTGTATGTTTTACTTGATTTGGATTTCAAATGTGCACCTGTTTTGGCAATGTCGACATACGTTCGGTATCGAATCCCGGCAGTAATGAATCCATGACAAGATGGCGTGGCCTAGAACAGACAGTTGACTGTTCTAGGGAGCAGCAAGGTCTTCTGGTCACCTGATCACCACTCAGCCTATGGTTGGCCAGGCTTGAAGGAGGGCCTTCACCGTCTTGCTTGTTAGCCAGATTAGCGAATGAGATTGTGTGTGTGTGTGTGTGTGTGTGTGTGCATGTGTACTGAACTGTGCTGTATCTTTAATTGATTTACCTTAAAGCTTCATTGATCTGAGGGGTGGATCGTTTCAACGTCCGCCTGCATTCTGCTAATTGCTTATTAAACATCCAATATCTTATTGTGTGTGTTTGTGTGTGTATTTTGTGCTATTTGGCAGATCTAAGCAAACAGTCATTGAAAAAGTGAAACACAACCCCCCAGGTCATGGCACCATCAGCGTGAGTCAGGTGTGTTTGATAAGTGGGTAACATCAGTATGTGGACAGCAGCTCAGCACTCACAAACGAACATTGTGGGCCTCGGTCTGTCACAGTCAAATATGTTTTTGTGGTTTCTTATCACAGTTTACCAAAATTAATTGTTAGTTCATTATTCTGTTTCTGAATAATTTAGCTCTTTAAAATATATCGTAACAAAACTTTTTAAGTAAAGTGTATGGCATTTGACATACTTTGATGCGATTATGTTATGGATGTCCACGTTAGCCAGGTGAGGTGATGGACTGTCTATACACATGACCGCCCTACAACCACCACAGAGATGACACGTGCAGCGGAGGTCAACTCGGCTCATCACGCCAATGTGGAAAAGAGTGGTGGGTTTTAATTTCCTTCATCTGCTCTAGTCTGTGCTCAAAGGTGCTATAGGTAAATCATTTGAGTGTAATTTGTAAGAAACGGCGTAGACATCCGTCAGCTATTGATGAGTGAAATGAGCTGTGAGACTCTCTGTTCTGGTTGACCGCACGCCTGCATCATTTAGATTTGAGACGGCTCCCGGTTCATTTCTGACTGATCAGGGCCTCTCTTCCCTGATTGGTTTGGGGAATCCATCTTGCCTGTCAATCGCAGGCGTGTGAATGCAACACATCTCAATGGTGGAGAAATGCCTCTTCTGTACTCTCTCTTTACAACCCTATCTCTAACTATCCCGGCTCCAGCTATATGGATCGTCTCTTCATGTGCATTCAAGAGAGGGAGTGTACTCCTTGCTTGTGTGTTGCACTCGCATTAGGGATTGCACTGAAGCAGTCTATCACGTCCTACATTATATTGTTATGGATTGTATTATAATGTGTTGCACAATAGTATATTGTACTATTGTACTGTTTATCGTTGTATATTGTATTATGTTGTGGTGTACTGTCTTGTATTGCATTGTACTGTATTATATTGTATTATGTTGTGGGGTACTGTATTGCATTATACTGTATTGTATTATGTTGTGGTGCTGTGTTGTATTATACTGTATTATATTGTACCATGTTATGGTATACTGTATTGTATTATACTGTATTATGTTGTGGCGTACTGTATTGTATACTGTATTATATTGTACCATGTTGTGGGGTACTGTATTGTATTATGTTGTGGTGCGGTATTGTATTATATTGTATTATGTTGTGGGGTACTCTATTGTATTATGTTGTGGGGTACTGTATTGTATTATGTTGTGGGGTACTGTATTGTATTATGTTGTGGGGTACTGTATTGTATTATGTTCTGGTGCGGTATTGTATTATATTGTATTATGTTGTGGGGTACTGTATTGTATTATGTTGTGGGGTACTGTATTGTATACTGTATTATATTGTACTGTATTGTATTATGTTGTGGTATTATATTGTATTATGTTGTGGTGCTGTATTGTATTATGTTGTGGGGTACTGTATTGTATTATGTTGTGGTGCTGTATTGTATTATATTGTATTATGTTGTGGGGTACTGTATTGTATTATACTGTTTAGTAACAAGCAACCTCTTTTTGAATCCCCCAGATGCAGTGTCAACCACAGCAGCAGCTTTATCAATCTTTTTGCATGATTTAAAAAATGAAAAATACCAGATCAAAACAGGACTGCAGCTAAATATAAAGCATCACACAGCGGGCTAGCAGGTAGAGTGTATAGCATGCAGCCATAGTGGTTGGGCTTTTAAAATTCAGGTTGAGCTACAATAACGGTACAAAACGACTGTCGGGCCCCATGTTGAAATCCCAGTTGGTTGCACTTATGGCCTGCTCTGTTCACACTATGATTTATTAGCTCCCAAATGTTCCTCCTCTCATACGTGGGCCAGGCTGCTTCTCTGTGAGGTCTGCATTGAAATGAGCAGCTCATGTTTTCTATATTTCTGTAATGGGTATAAACTGGTGGAAATTGGATCTGATGTATATTTGTGTATTTAGTGTGTATTCATGATGCATTCTTAATCTGTGTGTGTACTGTGCATGTGTGTCATAGACATAGTGAACCCCTATTTGGGAGAACCTACCAATCCTCCCCTAGAAAGTATAAGGGTTTTTGAATGTCTCTTAATGTATATTAGTATTTTTTTGTTTATGACTCTGCAACTCCGAGACATGGCCGAATACGTGGCGTTACGCTCGGCATTAGCAAAGAAGCCCTGGGCATTAGGACCCTGCACAAAGACCTTGCGGCGTTCGTCTGAAAAACGCCTCCTCCCCCCAGTTCAGCTCCTCATGTGTGCCACTTGCAGTCTTTCTTTACTCCTCGTGCGATTCGTTAGGCAAAAAGAAGACAACCGAAACAAGTCACCGTGTGTGAACTGCGTGAGCCGGTGGAAACCAAAAATGACATCATCACGGCCCTCGCGCACGGTGCATATGACGATTTGTCGCATCTCTGACATTTTTAAGCTCCGCACACAGAGTGCGCAAATCATACGTTCACCCCAATGTCACAAATGGTGACTATAAATGCCATGGCCATGGCCACGGCCATATATTGTATAGCCTACTAAATGAAGAACGAACAAACTTGTTACCTCCGAACTATGACGTAGTTCTCACTCACACACACTTATTTTCAGTAAATAAATCTGTTGTTTTGACCGTCCATGGAGTCTTTTTCCTAGTCATTGTATGACTAAAGAATGGGTTAAATGACACACAAGCAATTGACTAATGGTTTATGGGTATTTATTCAAATCTATGTGGATAGCAGTGAAAAACGTTTGTGCGCTACACACGCAAGACCATCCCCTTGTATATGCTCCACCCTTTGGGGGGGCAAAGCCTCCCCAACCTTGAATTCCTACCTACGCCCCTGGTGTGTGTTTTGGCACAAACTCCTAAATGCCTTGGCGGCTTATCTCATCGTGTGAGATTTGACAGTGTCTGTGCGTGGGTGCATGTCTCTCTATTCTTGTGATGTGAGTCCCGCCATGCTAATATTATTTTCTATTTCCATTCTCTCTCTCTCTCTCTCTCTCTCTCTCTCTCTCTCTCTCTCTCTCTCTCTCTCTCTCTCTCTCTCTCTCTCTCTCTCTCTCTCTCTATATATATATATATAATCTTTTTTCGATCCACTCTTTCCATCCACTCCTTTACCACAAAGATAGGCACACATTCACACACACACACACACACAGGCATACACACATTGTCTAACACACAGGGGCTCTCTGGAGTATTGTTCCTTAGTCTTGTGTCGTGGCCTACTTCCTTTGTTGGTCATGTGATGGTATCCACGGTGATTAAATGGAAGAGACACAGGTTACACCATGCTGGGTGGGGGGGGGCTACATGTCCCAGAATGCCCGGGGGTACCTCTCCGTTTCCTCATGCTACCAGATAACTTTTGTGATGGCAATTAGCAAGCATGACCTCTAGTGTGTGTGCGTGTGTGTGTGTGTGTGTGTGTGTGTGTGTGTGTGTGTGGTGGTTACATCTACACACACACAGGACTGATGTCCTGAGTATTTCTATCTCAGTCAGATTGGTGTGTTTATTTGAGACTCTATACCCAGTAGTTGACATTTTGATACCCAGCTGTTAACACAGCTGATCCTCTAAGACAGAAACGCATCGTTTGACTTTCCATCTGCAACAAACAAGAAGATACGATAAGACACCGAGGTTGGCCCAGCTTCATCTTTTCTACATACAAATACATTAAACACATCAAGCTGACTCTTCTCCACACTCTTACTTGCTGTATTATTTTCCACATCCTATGAGTTACTTTGTGTTTTCTAATCTCACATCATACACACACATCAGTTCTACATTACAGATGTTTGGTTCAAACAGCTGATTTGCTTCAAACGGTCCTTATCACGAATTGCTGAAATTCACACAAGACAAATCTGTGAATACTGTCGGCTTTACCAGTTTTTATGGTGGTGAATGATGCCCTTTACATTTTGGACGCTTTTGTTCAACTTGGCTGAAGGACTCATTCTCCTGCTCAACCACAATGACTGTTGTAGACCACATGCAGCAATAGCCGTTAGAGTGCATCTCTTACTCCAGTCACTACCAGATAGGACAGGATATTATTTTCACAGGGACAAAATGTAGAAGAAATACGATTTGATCCTACAGGATTTGGTCGGATGGTGCAGTAGAAACACATCTGGCTCTCCGGCTGTCCGTTAGCCGGTTGCTAGTCTCGCGATACCAGACGATCGGCGATCTCGCCCACCTACCAATCGTCTGGGGATTTCTAAGCGCAAGTTGGTTTGCGAGAACGGCCGCTAACAAACGTACGGCCGTTACATTTTACCGGAATTGACGCCTTACCCGAAAATGATGCTGAAATGAAGGGCCGTCCTGAAGACTTCTGATTGGTTCTGCAATGCAGGGTTTCTTTGTTTTACTCTTTAATAGAGAGGTGCAGGAATGAGTCCTAAAACCCGGAAATCCGTTAGCATTTTGGCACTTCCGGTTCCCTCGTCTCGAAGTCAATGGGTTTTTGAATGAGTTTTTGGTTAGATGCCTGAAATACGTTCTGTGGTTAACACAAGCTTAAGAGATTTACCCCACTCATGAATTTTGAAGCTTTTACGTGTCTTAAAAAACTTCTGGCGATTGCATTTACGCTTCAAAAATCATAAAAGTAGTGTTCATTGGTGAAGATTATCTCGCTTAGCAAAACGTGTTAGTGTCATAGACTTTTGTTTGCCACAGAGCTTATTTTCTGCAATAATCCCAAATCCAATGGGAAAAACCCCATTGGCTTGTTGTCGAGGGAACCCATGGCAACCATAACCTCCGGGTTGGCCTACAAAAATACGTCATCCCTGCACCCTATAGACGCCATACCGGAAAATGATGCTGAAATGAAGGGCCGTGCTGAAGACTTCTGTTTGGTTCTGCAATGCAGGGTTTCTTATTTTTTACTCTTTAATTGTTTCCAGTTTTAGTGAAGAAACCCGGAAGACCGTCCTCAGTCTCCAGTC
Source organism: Merluccius polli (assembly GCA_030340625.1). Taxonomy (NCBI): domain Eukaryota; kingdom Metazoa; phylum Chordata; class Actinopteri; order Gadiformes; family Merlucciidae; genus Merluccius; species Merluccius polli. The sequence continues at coordinate 108,090 of JAOPHQ010002329.1, forward strand.
GAGCGACTTGTGGGTCTAGCCGACAAAATACGTTATATTATCGGAATATGTTTAGCCTCTAATCCTTCACACACCGTATCTGCTAAGTAACCCCCCCCCCCAGAGGTCCTGCTATAAAACGGCAGCACTGCTGGATCCCACATTACTGTGTACACATCGAGTGTGGATAATAACAATACAAGCCACATGTGAAACACCCCGAACACATTTAGTTTGCGTATGCCGCTCTCCTGACTTTTGTTTTGGTGGGCTGCAGTTAAGCTGTCATGTTAATCGGGGAGCACCTCTCCATATTAAGTGTGCCCTTGATTCCCCCCCCACCACCCCCACCCTCTCCTTCCAATGACGCCGGTGGAAATCACATTATGCCTTTGACAAACACGCTCGGGCAAACACAAGAGCAGCAGCCGAGCTGTCAGAGAAACAGACACGCACGCACATGCACACACACACACACACACACAGTTCAACCTGCCTTCATTTATTAATTCCATTTATTAACTTTAAATGGCTCATTTTCTGAAATTTTTAAATGTAATTATGGTCATCACCCACTAATGCCTCAGCCATTCTTACCAGGCGGACTCCCCCTGGTCTGGGACGGGGCCAATAGGAAGCTAAGCAGACAGGAAATGAGAAAAAATGACTTTAAACAAAACCGTCATTATGCCCTCGTTTATTGCTGTCTGTGTATTCGTAATTCTCTCTCTCTCTCTCTCTCCCTCTCAACCTTGAGCTCCCTCTCTCTAGTGCGTCCATCCTGAATATTGAGTGTTATCTTCTGTCTCACCCTCGGTTTGACTTTTCTTATCGTCTGCTGTTCTGCGTTCTTTCCTTTTATTATTTTCGCTCCACTCTTTGTGTTTGTCTTTTCTACTTTATTTTTCATTTAAATGTATTCCCCCCCCCTCACCCAGCCCTGTCATCTCATATTAAATATTAGTTTCTATGGAGCAATTTGCAAAAGTTGTAGTGTTTCTTCCCGCCAATGCAGACTTCATTTCCCATGATCTGTTGCATCTTACTCCAAAGAGCACTTCATCTCATACTGTAAACAATCATACATGTTAATCAATATATTATTGATTAACATTGTGGAATGCCTTATATGTGAAAACAAAAGCAATAAAACACTTACACAATACATTGACCGTTAGGTACCACATATGTCATATTTGGTTTTTGTGTTTGTTGTATAGAATAGTTTGCATTTGGGATCCATGTTATTCTCAGTTTTCAGCCATACGTTCAGCCAACGCTCAGATGAAACATACAGCCTTGAGATGAAACACATCTCCTTTTGCAAAGCACCCCAGTTCCCCTTGTTATAAAATCAACACTAGAAGCCAGACACGCACACACACACACACACACAAACCAGGCGCCCGTGTGCACACACACACGTATGCACACCCTTCAACCAAGGAGTATTGATTGGACCTTTTATTTTCCTGCACACGGATTCCATTTTCCTGTGTTTGTGTGTGTGTGTGTGTGTGTGTGGGTAAGTGTGTGTGAGTGTGAGTTTGTGTGTGTGTGTGTGTGTGTGTGTGTGTGTGTGTGTGTGTGTGTGTGTGTGACACTGGTTTGGGTGAGATACTTCCCACTGTTTCCCATGGTCAGCTTTATTTGAAGTTCTCTTCGTATTGCTGTCACACAGTAGATGGACATGCTTGGTTCTGATTGGTTGTCCCACCTCAAGGTGAGCATGTCCCTGAAACCCCTCCCTTGTACCCGCCCCTCATTCCTGTGTCTCTATCACCAGCACAGAGCTGACTAATTGTGTGTGTGTGTGTACGCGTGTGTTTATGTCTGTGTGTGTGCATGTTTGTGTGTGTGTGTGTGTGTGCAGTTGTGGTCAGGTTTGGTGGGTATGTGTATCTGCCTGCATGTGTGCACGTCTGAAAAATG